>WNGS01168376.1:24067-52234 GCA_020271785.1 Procambarus virginalis | reverse complement strand
AACAGCAGGAAGCCTTGTGGGCCACCATCTCTGGTGACCTTGACAACAGCAGGAAGCCATGTGGCCACCATCTCTGGTGACCTTGACAAAAGCAGGAAGCCTGGGGGGCGACCATCTCTGGGACCTTGACAACAGCAGGAAGCCTTGTGGGTGACCATCTCTGGTGACCTTGACAACAGCAGGAAGCCTTGTGGGCCACCATCTCTGGTGACATTGACAACAGCAGGAAGCCTTGTGGGCGACCATCTCTGGTGACCGTGACAACAGCAGGAAGCCTTGTGGGTGACCATCTCTGTGACCTTGACAAACAGCAGAAGCCTTGTGGGTGACCATCTCTGGTGACCTTGACAACAGCAGGAAGCCTTGTGGGCCACCATCTCTGGTGACCTTGACAACAGCAGGAAGCCTTGTGGGCCACCATCTCTGGTGACCTTGACAACAGCAGGAAGCCTTGTGGGCGACCATCTCTGGTGACCTGACAACAGCAGGAAGCCTTGTGGGCCAACAATCTGGTGACCTTGACAACAGCAGGAAGCCTTGGGGCCACCTTCTCTGGTGACCTTGACAACAGCAGGAAGCCTTGTGGGCCACCATCTCTGTGACCTTGACACAGCAGGAAGCCTTGTGGGCGACCATCTCTGGTGACCTTGACAACAGCAGGAAGCCTTGTGGGCCACCATCTCGGTTGGACCTTGACACACAGGGAAGCCTTGTGGGCAACCATCTCTGGTGGACCTTGACAACAGCAGGAAGCCTTGTGGGCCACCATCTCTGGTGACCTTGACACAGCAGGAAGCCTTGGGGCCACCATCTTGGTGACCTCAGTTGGAACTAGAAGCTCAGAGGGACACCATCTCTACTGGCCTCATCCAGGACAAGAAGCTTTCAGATTGTCAAAGATTCTCCCAATTGTTTATAAGGAATTGTCTAGCTGGATTTTAAACTGACAGTAGGTCTAATATTGAATGAATATGCCACTTTAAAAGCTTACCAGTTGATGATTACTGTAGCCTAGTTGTTGTCTCAAGTGAGATCTCTGTAATTACCTAAGTGTGGTTACAGGATGAGAGACACTTGGTGTCCCGTCTTCCCAGTACTCTTTGTCATATAACGCTTTGAACTACTGATGGGTTTGGCCTCCACCACCTTAACTTGTTCCAACCATCTACCCTCTCTGTTTGCAAAAGTGAACTCCAATTTCTTTTGGTATCCTGAATCTATGTCCTGTGTTTTTGATGTTAAAGTTTTTAAGATTTTTTTTTTGTCAATTTGTCGATTCCTGTTACTATTTTGTATGTAGAGATCATATTATCTTTTTCTATTCAATCTTCAAGCTTTGGTATATTTAACACCTCTAGCTTCTTGCAGTTCCTGTTTCTCAGTTCGGAAAGCCATTTAGTTGCATGTCTTTGCACTTTTTACAGTTTATTAATGTGCTTCTTAAGATATGGGCACCATACCACCACTGCACAGTTTTGGTCTTACAAAGGTCAGGAACAATTTCTTTAATATTTTGCCATCCATGTATTTCAAAGTCATTCTTAAGTTGGAAAATGTAGGATATAAAAAAAATCAAAATCAAAATGTTAATTCAGGTAAAAGTACATAGAAAGATGATGAAGTTTCAAAAACTGTTGGCATTCTTTCTAAGATCAGATATTATATACCCCGCCCTGCCCTGGTTACTCTCTATTACTCCCTCATCTATCCATATCTCAACTATGGTATTTGTGCTTGGGGTTCTACTACCCAAAATCATTTACGTCCTCTAATTACTCAACACAAAGCTGTTATTAGGACAATATCCAACTCTGGCCCCAGACATCACTCGGTACCCCTACTCAAATCTCTGAATATGTTAGATATTAATTCACTGCACATTCTCTCATGTGTATTATACATATAAAACGCTGAACTGTAATGCCAATCCTGACCTCAAAAGCTTCATTGAAGGTTGTAACAGGACCCATGAGCACCACACCAGAAATAAATACAGTTTTGATATTCCAAGAGTACGACTTAATCAAACTAGAAATGCTCTACAAATCAAAGGACCCAGAATGTGGAATGACCTTCCCAACCATGTTAAAGACTGTACCTCTCTCAACCAGTTTAAGATAAAACTAAACACTACCTAATATATTCCCTGTAACCTACCTTACCCCTCTATTATCAACCTATGTCTGTTATTTTTTTTAATCAATGCTGTTTGTCGACCTATTGTATTTGTGCTGCTTTTTCAGTCATGTTCCCCCTTCTTTTATCTTTATATGTATTTGTTCCCAACACATTTTATTCTTTATGCTCAATTAGTATTAAGATTTAGATAGTAATGTTTTCCCTGCCCAAAACGCATTGCATAATAGTGGCTTTAGGCATTGTATGTACTAAGCTCTATCTATAAATCGATCCATTTATGTAAAATCACTTTATGTATGTACCTTACCTGAATAAACATATTTATATTTATTATTATTTATTTATGAGTTGCAAACATAATGTTGGATTTATAGATAGAGCTAGTACATACAATACCTAAACCATTAATACGCAGAGCATTTCGGGCAAGGTGTAGGGGAAAAATACTTAGACTAAAGCTTATAACTAATTAAGATTAAAGTATAAATTGTGAAGAAAAAGGAAAAGAAGGGGGAGAGGGACGTGGAGAAATCAGCAGTTATACAACTTGGTCAACAAACAGCATTGTTGGAAAATAGCAAGACATGGGTTGGATATTAGGGGGTAAGGTAGGTTACATGGAGTTTATTAGGTAGTACTTAGTTTTCTCTTAAACTGGTTAAGAGAGGTACAGCCTTTGACATGATTGGGAAGGTCATTCCACATGCTGGGTCCCTTGATTTGTAGAACATTTTTTAGTTTGGTTAAGGCGCACTCTTAGAATATCAGATAGGTATTTGTTTCTGGTGTGGTGCTGATGGGTTCTGGTATAACCTTCTAGGAAGCGTTTAAGGTCAGGATTGGCATTAGTGTTTAGAGTTTTAAATATATAGAGTACACATGAGAGGATGTGCAGTGACTTAATATCTAACATATTTAAAGATTTAAGTAAGGGCCAGAGTTTGATATTGAACAAATCCACAAGGGCCGTGACGAGGATTCGAACCTACGTCCGAGAGCATCCCAGACGCTGCCTCATTTGATACATCACGTTATTGTGATTTCTGTGTGTAATAGAGTTTGATATTGTTCTAATACCAGCTTTGTGTTAAGTAATTAGAGGACGGAGATGATTTTGGGTAGTAGAACCTCAAGCACAAAGGCCATAATTGAGATATGGATAGATGAGGGAGTAATAGAGCATCACCAGGGCAGAGCGAGGTACATAATATCTGATCTTAAAAAGAATGTCAACAGTTTTTAGAATTTTTTTTCCTACATTTAGAATGTGACCCTGGAAATTCATCTTGTTATTGATAAGATCGCCAAAGAATTTACCATCTACTTTGTTACTAATTTGGATGTTGTTTATTCTTAGATTAATTTGATCTGAGGATTTATTACCAAACAAAATATAGAAAGTTTAATAAATGATAAGGGTGAGTTTGTTAGCAGTTAACCAAAAATGGACTTTATTTAGTTAAGTATTGATTGTGACATTTAGAGCATGTGGGTCAGGACTGGATAAAATGAAGGTTGTGTCATCAGCAAATAAAATTGGCTTGAGGTGTTGAGAGTCATGTGGAAGGTCATTAATGGAAATGAGAAAGAGGAGAGGGCCAAGTATGCTGCCCTGTGGAACACTAATGTTGATGGGTAGGGTGGGAGAAATGGAATTATTCACAGAAACATACTGGAGCCTGTCAGTAAAGTAAGGCTGAAGGCATTGGAGGGTACCTTTGACTCAATAATGATGTAATTTAAGAAGAAGGTTTTGGTGGTTGACAGTGTCAAAAGTCTTACGTAGGTAAACAAATAATCCCAACAGGGAACTCATTTTTATCAAAAGCTGCATGTATCAAGTTAATCATACTAATCAGTGCATCGTTAGTGTTTTTTTTGGGTCGGAAGCCATATTGGGAAGAGCTAAGTATATTGTGTTTGGCTAGATAAGAGTAAAGCTGCTTGTAGATTAGTTTTCAAATATTTTTGACAAGGTTGGCAGAATTGATATAGGTCTGAAATTGTTGACATCAGTGAGATCACCACATTTATGGACTAGGGTTACTCTCGCTTTTATTAGAATATCCGGAAAGGTTTGGAGTTCAAGTGATTTGTTGAAGAGCAATGCAATTGCAGGAGCTTGAAATCTGGAGGCTTTTTTGTAAATGAGAGTTGGTATCTCAGCAAGGGCACTTGTCTTTGTTTTAGGAGAAAGGATTATCTCATTGACATCAGTGAAATTAGTGGGAGTTAGGTACAGAGACTCAGGATAGTTACCTGTAAGGTAGTCCTTGACATTAATCATGGAGGATGGAATATCATTAGCAAGGGATGTCCCAATGGATGAAAAGAACCTATTGAATTCAGTCAGAGGCTGAAAGCACACCATTGTCAATGGATAAGAGTATTGTTTTTTTACTCTAAATCTTTTTTGATCCTAATATTTGGGAAATAGTGCTCCATGTTTTCTTAATGTTGCCCTTAATTTGGGTAAATTTATTATTGTAGTATTTAATTTTATTTTATTTTACATGCTCCTTGCACAATGTTCTTTATGTGGTGCTCACAAAAATCAAAGAGACCTACTATGCAAATCAGAATACTTGCCTGTCTGCTGCTGCTGCTGCACCTCTTTGGGTGATCAGTACACAGTAATAATTACTTATTACAGTGTGTAACTATACTGTACTTATTACCCGAAGAGCAGCAGCAGCAGACAGGTAAATATTCTGATTTGCATAGTAGGCCTATTGATTTTTCTTTCGTTGGTTCAGTATTACATGTACTTTTAAAAGTTTAAAGTATATACAGTACTGTATTTAAAATATATTATCATTATATATTTTATTAAAAAAGCACCATTTAAATACAATCACCTTATGTTCACAATATATGAAATCATATTGGAATTGACTAGGAATAATTTATTGATTAGACATGTCTTATCATTAATATAAGTTGGTAACAGTTGCAGACCTTCAGTGTCTTTCTACATTAAAATCTTGTCATGATGCGTAATGCACAATTATGATAAATAACGAATGCTGTCACGAAGATCACAAACATGAAAACTGTGAGGAGTCCAGTGTTGGAGCCCTCAACTGAAACTCTTCCAAGGGGAAAAAATCCCATAATAAATGCGTTAGTTATGGGAGAGGAAGTCTTTACTAGGGCTTATTGAGGCCTCCATAGGCCAACTCAGTCCCTCAGTTGTGAGCCAATGTTGTAAACATAGACCGCCCTAATTAATGAAAAAAAAAAATTGCTCAACATATGGTATATGTAATTAATACATAACGTAAGAAGCATCTAATTTCCTCATTGTAATGTCCTCCTTGTTATACTATCTGCAGTACAGTATTAAATAAAAATTTTCCCAAGAACGAAGATGAACTAGATAATACAGTAGTGCCTTTTTAAAATATACAAGTACTGTATCTACAAAGGTAACCATTGTAATCTGATGCATTGTACTGTCAAATATTATTATTATTATTATTATTATTATTATTATTATTATTATTATTATTATTATTACTGTATTATTATTATTAGTGACTATGCTCCCAAATACTACAAAATCTCAAAGTACTTCACACCTGGAGTGGATTCTGGGAGGCATCTTCCACTCCCCAAGCATAGCTTCTTTGTGATAACTTGGTCCAACAGACTGTTGCTTGGAGCAGACCGCAGGCTCACATATCTGCTACCGCCCAGTAGGTCTGGTATGTCTTGTGGGAATGTCTGATTTTTTCTTCAAGAAGTCAACCTTTGTTCGAACAAAATTTCTTGCTTTTTGGAAGGGTATAGAATAACCATTGACCTCTGATATTCAGACAATGTTCTCTGTTTGTGCCTATTGTACTTCTACACTTCACTACTTTTATTCTGTATTTCCTTCCATATTGTTCACTCCAGTATGTTGTTATTCTACTTTGCAAATTTGGGATCTGGCCTTCAAGTATCTTCCAAGTACAGTATATATATTACTTAATATTGTACTTCTCTCATCTCCCTTCCAGAGAGCACATTTTGAGAGCTTTGAGCCGGTCCCAATAGTTCACGTGCATTATGGCATCTATGGATTCCATGTGTGTTCTCTGTATTCCCTCTATTTCAGCAATCTCTCCTGTTCTGAAGAGGGAAGAGAGCAGTTCTGATGGTGGGTCAGCACAAGTGATTTCAATAATAGGAGCACTGTAGTGGAATGTTTGGATTTGAAGGTTCTCATAATACATCTTATTATTTTCTGGCTGATGCTATATTTACTTGGTTGTGCTCACTTAATGTAAAGTGTCAGGCATCATTATTTCCAGGGTCTTTACTTGTTGTATTCTTACTATGAGTAGATTTGATAGCATCTTGTACCTAGTATTTTATTTAACTTCTTCATTTTTACTACTGTATATTCCTACTTAAGTAGTGTTCTTGGCATTTATTGCTGCTAAACATCAGGTTATTTTCAGTTGCCCAGTTAAAGACTATTGATTTCAGCTTGTAATTTGTCAATGTTTTCTATGGAAGTAATCTTCATGCTGATTTTTGTATTGTCCACAAAGGATGACACATGAAGTCACACGAAGTCACACAAAGCTGTGACTTAGATTTTTGTCAATATCTGATATAAGAAGGAAAAGCAGTAGGCAAGGACTGTACCCTGAGGTTTCCTTACTTTGTGGCTACCATGCATTGGTTCGGAGGATCAACGTCCCCATAGCCAGGTTCCTGACCAGGCTTCTTGGTTGGTGGTCTGACCAGGCTGTTGGACATGGCTGCTTGCAACCTGACATATAAATCACAGCCAGGTCGATCAGGTATCTTTTGGAGGTGTTCTCAAGTTCTTTTTCAAAAGCTGTGAGAAATGTTTAAAAGAGGCAATTATGCCCTTTATCTGTAGAGAGAGAGTGTTGAAAATTCTCGGGCCTTGTATGAAGATATAGATTTCTCTTAGTGTACCTATTGTTCCGCTATTTTTTCAGCAGGACAATTCTGCACTTCCTGCCATGCCTTCTGGTCTCATGTGATGGTACTTCTGTGTGCAGGTTTGGAAACAGTCCCTCTAATATTTTCCATGTGTAAATTATTATGTATCTCCCCTGCCATTGATCTAAGGAATACAGCTTTGCATGTATTCCAGCTCAGCAATTCTTCAGTCTTGACTGAGGCTGTTATTTTACAACACTATTCCACTCTAGAGAGCACTTGCATCTTAAAAAGTATCATTACTGGTATAGCATCTCTTGTTTGAAAGGTTCTTGTTATCCAACCTGTCATTTTTCTTGCAGTTGTGACGGCTACTTCTCATGCTAGCTTTAACACTTACCTGAAAGTATATATTTACTAGAGTGGCTTTCTAAGAATGTACCTAATCCTATTGCTTTATCCATATTAATTATATTGCTAAAACCCAACATGTATATGATGGAGATGAAATGAAAATATAGATTTTTGGGCCATCCTGGCTCCTCATGTTGCCGTGACTGAAACGTCACTTTTTATTTCTTTCCATATGCATGTGTTGGCTTATTTGCTTCAGCCACATTATTGTGACTATTCTCTGAAATTAAAGTGTAGTGTTTCACAAGGCTACTAATATAAATGTAGGCTTTGTGCATCAATTCAATGTTTACCTGTCGATTTAAACCAGAATTGCTACAAAATGCGGTGCAACTCTGATATTAAACAATTGAATTATGTATGCTCTGTATTATCCTGCTTAAATCAGATTCCTGTTGGGAAAATATCAAGACCATATGAAGGGGCTGCACTTTCATTCTTGGACTTCCCAGACAGATGCACTACTGACTGAACCACAAGATGCACTACTGTTTGAACCACAAGATACACTACTGACTGAACCACAAGATGCACTACTGACTGAACCACCAAGATACACTACTGACTGAACCACAAGATACACTACTGACTGAACCACAAGATACACTACTGACTGAACCACAAGATACACTACTGACTGAACCACAAGATACACTACTGACTGAACCACAAGATACCACTACTGACTGAACCACAAGATACACTACTGACTGAACCACAAGATACACTACTGACTGACCACAAGATACACTACTGACTGAACCACAAGATACACTACTGACTGAACCACAAGATGCACTACTGACTGAACCACAAGATACACTACTGATGAACCACAAGATGCACTACTGACTGAACCACAAGATACACTACTGACTGAACCACAAGATACACTGACTGACCCAACTGACCACTGACAACCACAAGATACACTACTGACTGAACCACAAGATACACTACTGACTGAAACCACAAGATACACTACTGACTGAACCACAAGATACATACTGACTGAACCACAAGATACACTACTGAATGAACACAAGAGCACTACTGACTGAACCACAAGATACACTACTGACTGAACCACAAGATACACTACTGACTGAACACAAGATACACTACTGACTGAACCACAAGATGCACTACTGACTGAACACAAGATACACTACTGACTGAACCACAAGATACACTACTGACTGAACCACAAGATACACTACTGACTGAACCACAAGATACACTACTGACTGAACCACAAGATGCACTACTGACTGAACCAAGATACACTACTGACTGAACCACAAGATGCACTACTGACTGAACCACAAGATACACTACNGGTCCATAGAGCCGCCCTGCAGCACAGGTCCATAGAGCCGCCCTGCAGCACAGGCCATAGAGCCGCCCTGCAGCACAGGCCCATAGAGCCGCCCTGCAGCACAGGCCCATAGAGCCGCCCTGCAGCACAGGCCCATAGAGCCGCCCTGCAGCACAGTCCCATAGAGCCGCCCTGCAGCACAGGCCCATAGAGCCGCCCTGCAGCACAGGCCCATAGAGCCGCCCTGCAGCACAGGCCCATAGAGCCGCCCTGCAGCACAGGCCCATAGAGCCGCCCTGCAGCACAGGCCCATAGAGCCGCCCTGCAGCACAGGCCCATAGAGCCGCCCTGCAGCACAGGTCCATAGAGCCGCCCTGCAGCACAGGCCCATAGAGCCGCCCTGCAGCACAGGCCCATAGAGCCGCCCTGCAGGAGAGGCCCATAGAGCCGCCCTGCAGCACAGGCCCATACAGCCGCCCTGCAGCACAGGCCCATAGAGCCGCCCTGCAGGAGAGGCCCATACAGCCGCCCTGCAGGAGGAGGCCCATAGAGCTGCTCTACAGCATCACAAAACCTAACTACTGTCGTTCTACATGGAAGGGGAGGCCTGGGGCGGTATACACAGTATACCATATATACATAGTATATATTGTATACATAGTATACCTGTACCTTGGTTCCTGAACGACGGATTCAGCCTGTTTGTAGTATCGCTATACATGTATTCTTACCTGAAAACCCTCGCTATTATACTCGAGGCCACAATTATGTACTGGGCCACACAATTATACTTGTGGCCACAATTGTGCACTAGGCCACACAATTATATTCAGGCCACAATTATGTACTGGGCCACACAATTATAATCAGGCCACAATTATGTACTGGGCCACACAATTATACTTGTGGCCACATTGTGCACTAGGGCCACACAATTATATTCAGGCCACAATTATGTACTGGGCCACACAATTATAATCAGGCCACAATTATGTACTGGGCCACACAATTATACTCAGTGCCACAATTATTCTCGTGGCCACAATTAAGTACTGGGCCACACAATTATACTCAGTGCCACAATTATGTACTGGGCCACACAATTATATCAGTGCCACAATTATGTACTGGGCCACACAATTATAATCAGGCCACAATTATGTACTGGGCCACACAATTATACTCAGTGCCACAATTATTCTCGTGGCCACAATTAAGTACTGGGCACACAATTATACTCAGTGCCACAATTATGTACTGGGCCACACAATTATACTCAGTGCCACAATATGTACTGGGCCACACAATTATACTCAGTGCCACAATTATTCTCGTGGCCACAATTTGTACTGGGCCACACAATTATACTCAGTGCCACACTTATGTACTGGGCCACATAATTATTATCAGGCCACATTATGTACTGGGCCACACAATTATACTTGGGGCCACAATTATGTACTGGGCCACACAATTATCAGGCCACAATTATGTACTGGGCCACACAATTATTCTCGGTGCCACAATTATGTACTGGGCCACACACAATATTATCAGGCCACAATTATGTACTGGGCCACACAATTATACTTGGGGCCACAATTATGTACTGGGCCACACAATTATTATCAGGCCACAATTATGTACTGGGCCACACAATTATACTTGGGGCCACAATTATGTACTGGGTCACACAATTATTCTCGGTGCCACAATTATGTACTGGGCCACACAATTATTATCAGGCCACAATTATATACTGGGCCACACAATTATACTTGGGGCCACAATTATGTACTGGGCCACACAATTATACTTGGGGCCACAATTATGTACTGGGCCACACAATTATTATCAGGCCACAATTATGTACTGGGCCACACATTATACTTCGGGCCACAATTATGTACTGGGCCACACAATTATACTTGGGGCCACAATTATGTACTGGGCCACACAATTATTATCAGGCCACAATTATGTACTGGGCCACACAATTATACTCGTGGTCACAATTATGTACTGGGCCACACAATTATACTTGGTGCCACAATTATATACTGGGCCACATAATTATACACATAACCACAAATATGTACTGGGCCACATAATTATACACATAACCACAAATATGTACTGGGTTACATAATTATACTCGTGGCCACAATTATGTACTGGGCCACATAATTATACTCGTGGCCACATAATTATACTCGTGGCCACAATTATGTACTGGGCCACATAATTATACTCGTGGCCACATAATTATACTCGTGGCCACATTTATGTACTGGGCCACATAATTATACTCGTGGCCACAATTATGTACTGGGCCACATAATTATACTCGTGGCCACAATTATGTACTGGGCCACATAATTATACTCGTGGCCACAACTATGTACTGGACCACATCATTATACTCGTGGCCACAACTATGTACTGGACCACATAATTATACTCGTGGCCACAATTATGTACTGGGCCACATAATTATACTCGTGGCCACAACTATGTACTGGGCCACATAATTATACTCGTGGCCACAATTATGTACTGGGCCACATAATTATACTCGTGGCCACAACTATGTACTGGACCACATAATTATACACAGAGCAACAATTATTTACTGGGCCACAAAATTATACACAGAGCCACAATTATATACTCGGCCACATAATTATACACTGGGCCACAATTATATACTGGGCCACATAATTATACACAGCAACAATTATTTACTGGGCCACAAAATTATACACAGGGCAACAATTATATACTGGGCCACATGATTTTACACAGGGCCACTTATACTGTATATATTTTCCACATAATTATAAATAGGGGCCACAATTTTATGCTGGGCCTTTATTAGGAATTATACACAGCGTCACATAATTATACATTGGTGTATCAATTATATACACTAGGTCACATAAGTTAAGCACAGGGTCTCATGGCTATTCACAGGGTCATACAATTATACATAAGGCCAGTCATACACAGGATCACACAGTTATACATGTCACACAATTATTCACATGGTCACATAATTATACACTGGAGGCACACATGTAACATATGTACCATGTGACACAAGAAATGTGTACAATGGGACATGTAACAGGTGTACAGTGCCATATACACATGACAAATGTGCAAGGGATCTTGTGCACCTAAATTATTGGGATCGTCTCAAAGCTCTCCAAATGTACTCTCTAGAAAGGAGACGAGAGAGATATCAAATAATATACACATGGAAAATACTAGAGGGCCAGGTCCCAAATTTACACAGTAAAATAACAACGTACTGGAGTGAACGATATGGAAGAAAATGCAGATAGAACCAGTGAAGAGCAGAGGTGCCATAGGCACAATCAGAGAACACTGTATAAACATCAGAGGTCCGCGGTTGTTCAACGTCCTCCCAGCGACTATAAGAAATATTGCCGGAACAACCGTGGACATCTTCAAGAGGAAACGAGATTGTTTCCTCCAAGGAGTGCCGGACCAACCGGGCTGTGGTGGGTATGGGCCTGCGGGCCGCTCCAAGCAACAGCCTGGTGGACCAAACTCTCACAAGTCAAGCCTGCCTCGGCTTGTGAGGCCAGGCTTGACATGTAAAGTGTACAAGGTACCCAACATGTAAAGTGTCAAGGTACCCAACATGTAAAGTGTACAAGGTACCCAACATGTAAAGTGTACAAGGTACCCAACATGTAAAGTGTACAAGGTACCCAACATGTAAAGTGTACAAGGTACCCAACATGTAAAGTGCACAAGGTACCCAACATGTAAAGTGTACAAGGTACCCAACATGTAAAGTGTACAAGGTACCCAACATGTAAAGTGCACAAGGTACCCAACATGTAAAGTGCACAAGGTACCCAACATGTAAAGTGCACAAGGTACCCAACATGTAAAGTGCACAAGGTACCCAACATGTAAAGTGTACAAGGTACCCAACATGTAAAGTGTACAAGGTACCCAACATGTAAAGTGTACAAGGTACCCAACATGTAAAGTGTACAAGGTACCCAACATGTAAAGTGCTCAAGGTACCCAACATGTAAAGTGTACAAGGTACCCAACATGTAAAGTGTACAAGGTACCCAACATGTAAAGTGTACAAGGTACCCAACATGTAAAGTGTACAAGGTACCCAACATGTAAAGTGTACAAGGTACCCAACATGTAAAGTGTACAAGGTACCCAACATGTAAAGTGCACAAGGTACCCAACATGTAAAGTGCACAAGATACCCAACATGTAAAGTGCACAAGGTACCCAACATGTAAAGTGCACAAGGTACCCAACATGTAAAGTGTACAAGGTACCCAACATGTAAAGTGCACAAGGTACCCAACATGTAAAGTGCACAAGATACCCAACATGTAAAGTGTACATGGTACCCAACATGTAAAGTGCACAAGGTACCCAACATGTAAAGTGCACAAGGTACCCAACATGTAAAGTGTACAAGATACCCAACATGTAAAGTGCACAAGGTACCCAACATGTAAAGTGCACAAGATACCCAACATGTAAAGTGTACACGGTACCCAACATGTAAAGTGCACAAGGTACCCAACATGTAAAGTGCACAAGGTACCCAACATGTAAAGTGTACAAGGTACCCAACATGTAAAGTGCACAAGATACCCAACATGTAAAGTGTACACGGTACCCAACATGTAAAGTGCACAAGGTACCCAACATGTAAAGTGCACAAGATACCCAACATGTAAAGTGTACACGGTACCCAACATGTAAAGTGTACAAGGTACCCAACATGTAAAGTGCACAAGATACCCAACATGTAAAGTGTACACGGTACCCAACATGTAAAGTGCACAAGGTACCCAACATGTAAAGTGCACAAGATACCCAACATGTAAAGTGTACACGGTACCCAACATGTAAAGTGCACAAGGTACCCAACATGTAAAGTGTACAAGGTACCCAACATGTAAAGTGTACACGGTACCCAACATGTAAAGTGTACACGGTACCCAACATGTAAAGTGTACACGGTACCCAACATGTAAAGTGTACAAGGTACCCAACATGTAAAGTGTACAAGGTACCCAACATGTAAAGTGTACAAGGTACCCAACATGTAAAGTGTACACGGTACCCAACATGTAAAGTGTACAAGGTACCCAACATGTAAAGTGTACAAGGTACCCAACGTGTAAAGTGTACAAGGTACCCAACATGTAAAGTGTACAAGGTACCCAACATGTAAAGTGTACAAGGTACCCAACATGTAAAGTGTACAAGGTACCCAACATGTAAAGTGTACAAGGTACCCAACATGTAAAGTGCACAAGGTACCCAACATGTAAAGTGTACAAGGTACCCAACATGTAAAGTGTACAAGGTACCCAACATGTAAAGTGCTCAAGGTACCCAACATGTAAAGTACACAAGGTACCCAACATGTAAAGTGTACAAGGTACCCAACATGTAAAGTGTACAAGGTACCCAACATGTAAAGTGTACAAGGTACCCAACATGTAAAGTGTACAAGGTACCCAACATGTAAAGTGTACAAGGTACCCAACATGTAAAGTGTACAAGGTACCCAACATGTAAAGTGTACAAGGTACCCAACATGTAAAGTGCTCAAGGTACCCAACATGTAAAGTGCACAAGGTACCCAACATGTAAAGTGCACAAGGTACCCAACATGTAAAGTGTACAAGGTACCCAACATGTAAAGTGTACAAGGTACCCAACAACTAGGTATTCAAGGCTTGGGGAGTAGAGCTCCTAAAACTCATGCCAGGTGTACTCCAAGTATTTGCAAAACTACTGGGAACCGATTTATCTGCTAAAAGAACAGTTGCATGAGGTGAAGGGAAACATGTCCAGCAGTTTCTGGCCTGCCTGCTGGAGTCTAATCCGGGTCTTACATTGTGAGTCGAGGATGTCGATCAATGATTAAGATCCATTAATTTCAATCAGTATATGTTTTTAATTTTAGTTTTGTGTTGAAGTGATGAACATGTTAGTAGTGTTACTATCTTGACCACTTATCTTTAAGTCTTCTCTAGTGCAGTTGTAAGTTGGCACTTAAGGTCAATTGATGCAACGTTTTCACACTAACTTCTGGCCACATCTGGCCAAATGGTGTTGATGTAACATTGAATCAACATTAGCAATGTTGATTTAACGTTACTTGAGCATATTTTGCCTTTTGGTCTGGTGACCACCATCCCCAATGGCCTTGCCAGGGACAGGAAGCCCTGAGGGGCACCGTCTTTAGTGGACTGGCCATGGACAAGTAGCCTTGTGGGTCACCATCTCTGGTGACCTTGACAACAGCAGGAAGCCTTGTGGGTCACTATCTCTGGTGACCTTGACAACAGCAGGAAGCCTTGTGGGTCACTATCTCTGGTGACCTTGACAACAGCAGGAAGCCTTGTGGGTCACTATCTCTGGTGACTTTGACAACAGCAGGAAGCCTTGTGGGCCACCATCTCTGGTGACCTTGACAACAGCAGGAAGCCTTGTGGGTCACTATCTCTGGTGACCTTGACAACAGCTGGAAGCCTTGTGGGTCACTATCTCTGGTGACCTTGACAACAACAGGAAGCCTTGTGGGTCACTATCTCTGGTGACCTTGACAACAGCAGGAAGCCTTGTGGGTCACTATCTCTGGTGCCTTGACAACAGCAGGAAGCCTTGTGGGTCACTATCTCTGGTGACCTTGACAACAACAGGAAGCCTTGTGGGTCACTATCTCTGGTGACCTTGACAACAGCAGGAAGCCTTGTGGGTCACTATCTCTGGTGACCTTGACAACAGCAGGAAGCCTTGTGAGTCACTATCTCTGGTGACCTTGACAACAGCAGGAAACCTTGTGGGTGACCATCTCTGGTGACCTTGACAACAGCAGGAAGCCTTGTTGGTGACCATCTCTGGTGACCTTGACAACAGCAGGAAGCCTTGTGGGTGACCATCTCTGGTGACCTTGACAACAGCAGGAAGCCTTGTTGGTGACCATCTCTGGTGACCTTGACAACAGCAGGAAGCCTTGTGGGTGACCATCTCTGGTGACCTTGACAACAGCAGGAAGCCTTGTGGGTGACCATCTCTGGTGACCTTGACAACAGCAGGAAGCCTTGTGGGTGACCATCTCTGGTGACCTTGACAACAGCAGGAAGCCTTGTGGGCCACCATCTCTGGTGACCTTGACAACAGCAGGAAGCCATGTGGGCCACCATCTCTGGTGACCTTGACACAGCAGGAAGCCTTGTGGGCGACCATCTCTGGTGACCTTGACAACAGCAGGAAGCCTTGTGGGTGACCATCTCTGGTGACCTTGACAACAGCAGGAAGCCTTGTGGGCCACCATCTCTGGTGACCTTGACAACAGCAGGAAGCCTTGTGGGCGACCATCTCTGGTGACCTTGACAACAGCAGGAAGCCTTGTGGGTGACCATCTCTGGTGACCTTGACAACAGCAGGAAGCCTTGTGGGTGACCATCTCTGGTGACCTTGACAACAGCAGGAAGCCTTGTGGGCCACCATCTCTGGTGACCTTGACAACAGCAGGAAGCCTTGTGGGCCACCATCTCTGGTGACCTTGACAACAGCAGGAAGCCTTGTGGGCGACCATCTCTGGTGACCTTGACAACAGCAGGAAGCCTTGTGGGCCACCATCTCTGGTGACCTTGACAACAGCAGGAAGCCTTGTGGGCCACCATCTCTGGTGACCTTGACAACAGCAGGAAGCCTTGTGGGCCACCATCTCTGGTGACCTTGACAACAGCAGGAAGCCTTGTGGGCGACCATCTCTGGTGACCTTGACAACAGCAGGAAGCCTTGTGGGCCACCATCTCTGGTGACCTTGACAACAGCAGGAAGCCTTGTGGGCCACCATCTCTGGTGACCTTGACAACAGCAGGAAGCCTTGTGGGCCACCATCTCTGGTGACCTTGACAACAGCAGGAAGCCTTGTGGGCCACCATCTCTGGTGACCTCAGTTGGAACTAGAAGCTCAGAGGGACACCATCTCTACTGGCCTCATCCAGGACAAGAAGCTTTCAGATTGTCAAAGATTCTCCCAATTGTTTATAAGGAATTGTCTAGCTGGATTTTAAACTGACAGTAGGTCTAATATTGAATGAATATGCCACTTTAAAAGCTTACCAGTTGATGATTACTGTAGCCTAGTTGTTGTCTCAAGTGAGATCTCTGTAATTACCTAAGTGTGGTTACAGGATGAGAGACACTTGGTGTCCCGTCTTCCCAGTACTCTTTGTCATATAACGCTTTGAACTACTGATGGGTTTGGCCTCCACCACCTTAACTTGTTCCAACCATCTACCCTCTCTGTTTGCAAAAGTGAACTCCAATTTCTTTTGGTATCCTGAATCTATGTCCTGTTGTTTTTGATGTTAAAGTTTTTAAGATTTTTTTTTGTCAATTTGTCGATTCCTGTTACTATTTTGTATGTAGAGATCATATTATCTTTTTCTATTCAATCTTCAAGCTTTGGTATATTTAACACCTCTAGCTTCTTGCAGTTCCTGTTTCTCAGTTCGGAAAGCCATTTAGTTGCATGTCTTTGCACTTTTTACAGTTTATTAATGTGCTTCTTAAGATATGGGCACCATACCACCACTGCACAGTTTTGGTCTTACAAAGGTCAGGAACAATTTCTTTAATATTTTGCCATCCATGTATTTCAAAGTCATTCTTAAGTTGGAAAATGTAGGATATAAAAAAAATCAAAATCAAAATGTTAATTCAGGTAAAAGTACATAGAAAGATGATGAAGTTTCAAAAACTGTTGGCATTCTTTCTAAGATCAGATATTATATACCCCGCCCTGCCCTGGTTACTCTCTATTACTCCCTCATCTATCCATATCTCAACTATGGTATTTGTGCTTGGGGTTCTACTACCCAAAATCATTTACGTCCTCTAATTACTCAACACAAAGCTGTTATTAGGACAATATCCAACTCTGGCCCCAGACATCACTCGGTACCCCTACTCAAATCTCTGAATATGTTAGATATTAATTCACTGCACATTCTCTCATGTGTATTATACATATAAAACGCTGAACTGTAATGCCAATCCTGACCTCAAAAGCTTCATTGAAGGTTGTAACAGGACCCATGAGCACCACACCAGAAATAAATACAGTTTTGATATTCCAAGAGTACGACTTAATCAAACTAGAAATGCTCTACAAATCAAAGGACCCAGAATGTGGAATGACCTTCCCAACCATGTTAAAGACTGTACCTCTCTCAACCAGTTTAAGATAAAAACTAAACACTACCTAATATATTCCCTGTAACCTACCTTACCCCTCTATTATCAACCTATGTCTGTTATTTTTTTTAATCAATGCTGTTTGTCGACCTATTGTATTTGTGCTGCTTTTTCAGTCATGTTCCCCCTTCTTTTATCTTTATATGTATTTGTTCCCAACACATTTTATTCTTTATGCTCAATTAGTATTAAGATTTAGATAGTAATGTTTTCCCTGCCCAAAACGCATTGCATAATAGTGGCTTTAGGCATTGTATGTACTAAGCTCTATCTATAAATCGATCCATTTATGTAAAATCACTTTATGTATGTACCTTACCTGAATAAACATATTTATATTTATTATTATTTATTTATGAGTTGCAAACATAATGTTGGATTTATAGATAGAGCTAGTACATACAATACCTAAACCATTAATACGCAGAGCATTTCGGGCAAGGTGTAGGGGAAAAATACTTAGACTAAAGCTTATAACTAATTAAGATTAAAGTATAAATTGTGAAGAAAAAGGAAAAGAAGGGGGAGAGGGACGTGGAGAAATCAGCAGTTATACAACTTGGTCAACAAACAGCATTGTTGGAAAATAGCAAGACATGGGTTGGATATTAGGGGGTAAGGTAGGTTACATGGAGTTTATTAGGTAGTACTTAGTTTTTCTCTTAAACTGGTTAAGAGAGGTACAGCCTTTGACATGATTGGGAAGGTCATTCCACATGCTGGGTCCCTTGATTTGTAGAACATTTTTTAGTTTGGTTAAGGCGCACTCTTAGAATATCAGATAGGTATTTGTTTCTGGTGTGGTGCTCATGGGTTCTGTTATAACCTTCTAGGAAGCGTTTAAGGTCAGGATTGGCATTAGTGTTTAGAGTTTTAAATATATAGAGTACACATGAGAGGATGTGCAGTGACTTAATATCTAACATATTTAAAGATTTAAGTAAGGGCCAGAGTTTGATATTGAACAAATCCACAAGGGCCGTGACGAGGATTCGAACCTACGTCCGAGAGCATCCCAGACGCTGCCTCATTTGATACATCACGTTATTGTGATTTCTGTGTGTAATAGAGTTTGATATTGTTCTAATACCAGCTTTGTGTTAAGTAATTAGAGGACGGAGATGATTTTGGGTAGTAGAACCTCAAGCACAAAGGCCATAATTGAGATATGGATAGATGAGGGAGTAATAGAGCATCACCAGGGCAGAGCGAGGTACATAATATCTGATCTTAAAAAGAATGTCAACAGTTTTTAGAATTTTTTTTTCCTACATTTAGAATGTGACCCTGGAAATTCATCTTGTTATTGATAAGATCGCCAAAGAATTTACCATCTACTTTGTTACTAATTTGGATGTTGTTTATTCTTAGATTAATTTGATCTGAGGATTTATTACCAAACAAAATATAGAAAGTTTAATAAATGATAAGGGTGAGTTTGTTAGCAGTTAACCAAAAATGGACTTTATTTAGTTAAGTATTCATTGTGACATTTAGAGCATGTGGGTCAGGACTGGATAAAATGAAGGTTGTGTCATCAGCAAATAAAATTGGCTTGAGGTGTTGAGAGTCATGTGGAAGGTCATTAATGGAAATGAGAAAGAGGAGAGGGCCAAGTATGCTGCCCTGTGGAACACTAATGTTGATGGGTAGGGTGGGAGAAATGGAATTATTCACAGAAACATACTGGAGCCTGTCAGTAAAGTAAGGCTGAAGGCATTGGAGGGTACCTTTGACTCAATAATGATGTAATTTAAGAAGAAGGTTTTGGTGGTTGACAGTGTCAAAAGTCTTACGTAGGTAAACAAATAATCCCAACAGGGAACTCATTTTTATCAAAAGCTGCATGTATCAAGTTAATCATACTAATCAGTGCATCGTTAGTGTTTTTTTTGGGTCGGAAGCCATATTGGGAAGAGCTAAGTATATTGTGTTTGGCTAGATAAGAGTAAAGCTGCTTGTAGATTAGTTTTCAAATATTTTTGACAAGGTTGGCAGAATTGATATAGGTCTGAAATTGTTGACATCAGTGAGATCACCACATTTATGGACTAGGGTTACTCTCGCTTTTATTAGAATATCCGGAAAGGTTTGGAGTTCAAGTGATTTGTTGAAGAGCAATGCAATTGCAGGAGCTTGAAATCTGGAGGCTTTTTTGTAAATGAGAGTTGGTATCTCAGCAAGGGCACTTGTCTTTGTTTTAGGAGAAAGGATTATCTCATTGACATCAGTGAAATTAGTGGGAGTTAGGTACAGAGACTCAGGATAGTTACCTGTAAGGTAGTCCTTGACATTAATTATGGAGGATGGAATATCATTAGCAAGGGATGTCCCAATGGATGAAAAGAACCTATTGAATTCAGTCAGAGGCTGAAAGCACACCATTGTCAATGGATAAGAGTATTGTTTTTTTACTCTAAATCTTTTTTGATCCTAATATTTGGGAAATAGTGCTCCATGTTTTCTTAATGTTGCCCTTAATTTGGGTAAATTTATTATTGTAGTATTTAATTTTATTTTATTTTACATGCTCCTTGCACAATGTTCTTTATGTGGTGCTCACAAAAATCAAAGAGACCTACTATGCAAATCAGAATACTTGCCTGTCTGCTGCTGCTGCTGCACCTCTTTGGGTGATCAGTACACAGTAATAATTACTTATTACAGTGTGTAACTATACTGTACTTATTACCCGAAGAGCAGCAGCAGCAGACAGGTAAATATTCTGATTTGCATAGTAGGCCTATTGATTTTTCTTTCGTTGGTTCAGTATTACATGTACTTTTAAAAGTTTAAAGTATATACAGTACTGTATTTAAAATATATTATCATTATATATTTTATTAAAAAAGCACCATTTAAATACAATCACCTTATGTTCACAATATATGAAATCATATTGGAATTGACTAGGAATAATTTATTGATTAGACATGTCTTATCATTAATATAAGTTGGTAACAGTTGCAGACCTTCAGTGTCTTTCTACATTAAATCTTGTCATGATGCGTAATGCACAATTATGATAAATAACGAATGCTGTCACGAAGATCACAAACATGAAAACTGTGAGGAGTCCAGTGTTGGAGCCCTCAACTGAAACTCTTCCAAGGGGAAAAAATCCCATAATAAATGCGTTAGTTATGGGAGAGGAAGTCTTTACTAGGGCTTATTGAGGCCTCCATAGGCCAACTCAGTCCCTCAGTTGTGAGCCAATGTTGTAAACATACACCGCCCTAATTAATGAAAAAAAAAAATTGCTCAACATATGGTATATGTAATTAATACATAACGTAAGAAGCATCTAATTTCCTCATTGTAATGTCCTCCTTGTTATACTATCTGCAGTACAGTATTAAATAAAAATTTTCCCAAGAACGAAGATGAACTAGATAATACAGTAGTGCCTTTTTAAAATATACAAGTACTGTATCTACAAAGGTAACCATTGTAATCTGATGCATTGTACTGTCAAATATTATTATTATTATTATTATTATTATTATTATTATTATTATTATTATTATTATTATTACTGTATTATTATTATTAGTGACTATGCTCCCAAATACTACAAAATCTCAAAGTACTTCACACCTGGAGTGGATTCTGGGAGGCATCTTCCACTCCCCAAGCATAGCTTCTTTGTGATAACTTGGTCCAACAGACTGTTGCTTGGAGCAGACCGCAGGCTCACATATCTGCTACCGCCCAGTAGGTCTGGTATGTCTTGTGGGAATGTCTGATTTTTTCTTCAAGAAGTCAACCTTTGTTCGAACAAAATTTCTTGCATTTTTGGAAGGGTATAGAATAACCATTGACCTCTGATATTCAGACAATGTTCTCTGTTTGTGCCTATTGTACTTCTACACTTCACTACTTTTATTCTGTATTTCCTTCCATATTGTTCACTCCAGTATGTTGTTATTCTACTTTGCAAATTTGGGATCTGGCCTTCAAGTATCTTCCAAGTACAGTATATATATTACTTAATATTGTACTTCTCTCATCTCCCTTCCAGAGAGCACATTTTGAGAGCTTTGAGCCGGTCCCAATAGTTCACGTGCATTATGGCATCTATGGATTCCATGTGTGTTCTCTGTATTCCCTCTATTTCAGCAATCTCTCCTGTTCTGAAGAGGGAAGAGAGCAGTTCTGATGGTGGGTCAGCACAAGTGATTTCAATAATAGGAGCACTGTAGTGGAATGTTTGGATTTGAAGGTTCTCATAATACATCTTATTATTTTCTGGCTGATGCTATATTTACTTGGTTGTGCTCACTTAATGTAAAGTGTCAGGCATCATTATTTCCAGGGTCTTTACTTGTTGTATTCTTACTATGAGTAGATTTGATAGCATCTTGTACCTAGTATTTTATTTAACTTCTTCATTTTTACTACTGTATATTCCTACTTAAGTAGTGTTCTTGGCATTTATTGCTGCTAAACATCAGGTTATTTTCAGTTGCCCAGTTAAAGACTATTGATTTCAGCTTGTAATTTGTCAATGTTTTCTATGGAAGTAATCTTCATGCTGATTTTGTATTGTCCACAAAGGATGACACATGAAGTCACACGAAGTCACACAAAGCTGTGACTTAGATTTTGTCAATATCTGATATAAGAAGGAAAAGCAGTAGGCAAGGACTGTACCCTGAGGTTTCCTTACTTTGTGGCTACCATGCATTGGTTCGGAGGATCAACGTCCCCATAGCCAGGTTCCTGACCAGGCTTCTTGGTTGGTGGTCTGACCAGGCTGTTGGACATGGCTGCTTGCAACCTGACATATAAATCACAGCCAGGTCGATCAGGTATCTTTTGGAGGTGTTCTCAAGTTCTTTTCAAAAGCTGTGAGAAATGTTTAAAAGAGGCAATTATGCCCTTTATGTGTAGAGAGAGAGTGTTGAAAATTCTCGGGCCTTGTATGAAGATATAGATTTCTCTTAGTGTACCTATTGTTCCGCTATTTTTCAGCAGGACAATTCTGCACTTCCTGCCATGCCTTCTGGTCTCATGTGATGGTACTTCTGTGTGCAGGTTTGGAAACAGTCCCTCTAATATTTTCCATGTGTAAATTATTATGTATCTCCCCCGCCATTGATCTAAGGAATACAGCTTTGCATGTATTCCAGGTCAGCAATTTCTTCAGTCTTGACTGAGGCTGTTATTTTACAACACTATTCCACTCTAGAGAGCACTTGCATCTTAAAAAGTATCATCACTGGTATAGCATCTCTTGTTTGAAAGGTTCTTGTTATCCAACCTGTCATTTTTCTTGCAGTTGTGACGGCTACTTTATTGTGTTGTTTAAAAGTAAGATCTTCCGACATGAGTACTCCTACATCTTTTAATTACTTTTTCATTCTAAATCATTGCTAGCTTTAACACTTACCTGGAAGTATATATTTACTAGAGTGGCTTTCTAAGAATGTACCTAATCCTATTGCTTTATCCATATTAATTATATTGCTAAAACCCAACATGTATATGATAGGAGATGAAATGAAAATAAAGATTTTTTGGGCCATCCTGGCTCCTCATGTTGCCGTGACTGAAATGTCACTTTTTATTTCTTTCCATATGCATGTGTTGGCTTATTTGCTTCAGCCACATTATTGTGACCTATTCTCTGAAATTAAAGTGTAGTGTTTCACAAGGCTACTAATATAAATGTAGGCTTTGTGCATCAATTCAATGTTTACCTGTCGATTTAAACCAGAATTGCTACAAAATGCGGTGCAACTCTGATATTAAACAATTGAATTATGTATGCTCTGTATTATCCTGCTTAAATCAGATTCCTGTTGGGAAAATATCAAGACCATATGAAGGGACTGCACTTTCATTCTTGGACTTCCCAGACAGATGCACTACTGACTGAACCACAAGATGCACTACTGTCTGAACCACAAGATACACTACTGACTGAACCACAAGATGCACTACTGACTGAACCACAAGATACACTACTGACTGAACCACAAGATACACTACTGACTGAACCACAAGATACACTACTGACTGAACCACAAGATGCACTACTGACTGACCCACAAGATACACTACTGAATGAACCACAAGATGCACTACTGACTGAACCACAAGATACACTACTGACTGAACCACAAGATACACTACTGACTGAACCACAAGATACACTACTGACTGAACCACAAGATACACTACTGACTGAACCACTAGATGCACTACTGACTGACCCACAAGATACACTACTGAATGAACCACAAGATGCACTACTGACTGAACCACAAGATGCACTACTGACTGAACCACAAGATACACTACTGACTGAACCACAAGATACACTACTGACTGAACCACAAGATACACTACTGACTGAACCACAAGATACACTACTGACTGAACCACAAGATACACTACTGACTGAACCACAAGATGCACTACTGACTGACCCACAAGATACACTACTGAATGAACCACAAGATGCACTACTGACTGAACCACAAGATACACTACTGACTGAACCACAAGATACACTACTGACTGAACCACAAGATACACTACTGACTGAACCACAAGATGCACTACTGACTGACCCACAAGATACACTACTGACTGAACCACAAGATACACTACTGACTGAACCACAAGATACACTACTGACTGAACCACAAGATACACTACTGACTGAACCACAAGATGCACTACTGACTGAACCACAAGATACACTACTGACTGAACCACAAGATGCACTACTGACTGAACCACAAGATACACTACTCTCCCCAAATGATTCATGTTGTCCCCTGAATTTGCAGATAACAAATCTGATGAAATGATGCATCTCACAATGTTTCTAAAAGGTCTTTATATTTTGTGCATTCATTATATATCATAATGTGCTCTTATATGTCTGTGCTTGTGCTGTCTACACATTATCTATGTAAGGTAAATAACTAATGTAAGGTAGTTCAAAAACCTTGTAAATGTATAGCTAAAATAAACACACAATAAACCTTGTAAGAGTATGGCTAAGAACACACAAAACCTTGTAAGTGTATGGCTAAGAACACACAAAACCTTGTAAGTGTATGGCTAAGAACACACAAAACCTTGTAAGTGTATGGCTAAGAACACACAAAACCTTGTAAGTGTATGGCTAAGAACACACAAAACCCTGTAAGTGTATGGCTAAGAACACATAAAACCTTGTAAGTGTATGGCTAAGAACACATAAAACCTTGTAAGTGTATGGCTAAGAACACATAAAGCCTTGTAAGTGTATGGCTAAGAACACATAAAACCTTGTAAGTGTATGGCTAAGAACACATAAAACCTTGTAAGTGTATGGCTAAGAACACATATATAAATATCTCTTTGATATCCCCAGGGTCAAACTTAATCTGTATAAACACTCTATGCAAATTAAGGGACCTAGTCTATGTAACTCACTCCCTAGTGAATTGAAAAGCTGTCAAACTTTTGCCTCATTTAAAAGCAAAACCAAAAAGTACCTAATTTCATCTTCGTAGTTTCCTACACTGAGCTTTAAATTTGCTCTGTATCTAGTGTTACCCGATCTCCCAATCTTTATGTACTTAACCCAAACAACTTTATCATTGTGTTCATTGCTGTCTTCTTTTATGTGCTAGCCATATGCTGTATTGTGCCTACTAATTTTTGTCAACTACCATTCAAGCTGTCATTGCAATCAATCTGAGCTACCTATGTGCTTTAATATACCTACAATTTTCTCTCATCTTTTATTTTTTTTTGCCTTGTAACTGTTATCATTTTTATAAATTTTGCAAGTATTTACCTACTTAAAATTTTCTTAGATTAAGGACCTGCCAAAATGCTGTGCGTACTAGTGGCTTTACAAGATTGTAATTACAGTACTATATTATGTATCCTCACAATCCCAATGTACCTTCTTGTATATATATATAAATAAATAAATAAACAAAACTATGTAGGTGTATGGCTAAGAACACACAAAACCCTGTAAGTGTATGGCTAAGAACACATAAAACCTTGTAAGTGTATGGCTAAGAACACAAAACCTTGTAAGTGTATGGCTAAGAACACATAAAACATTGTGAGTGTATGGCTAAGAACACATAAAACCTTGTAAGTGTATGGCTAAGAACACAAAAAACCTTGTAAGTGTATGGCTAAGAACACAAAAACTTGTAAGTGTATGGCTAAGAACACACAAAACCTTGTAAGTGTATGACTAAGAACACACAAAACCTTGTAGTGTATGACTAAGAACACACAAAACTATGTAAGTATATGGCTAAGAACACAAAAAAACTTGTAAGTGTTTGGCTAAGAACAAAAAAAAACTGTAAGTGTATGGCTAAGAACACAAAAAACCTTGTAAGTGTATGGCTAAGAACACATAAAACATTGTGAGTGTATGGCTAAGAACACATAAAACCTTGTAAGTGTATGGCTAAGAACACAAAAAACCTTGTAAGTGTATGGCTAAGAACACACAAAACCTTGTAAGTGTATGGCTAAGAACACACAAAACCTTGTAAGTGTATGGCTAAGAACACACAAAACCTTGTAAGTGTATGGCTAAGAACACACAAAACCTTGTAAGTGTATGGCTAAGAACACACAAAACCTTTTTTTATGACTAAGAGCACACAAAACCTTATTTATTTATTTTTTATTTTATTTTATTTATATAATTCAAGAAGGTACATTGGATGTGAGGATACATAGGATAGTAATTACAATCTGTAAAGCCACTAGTACGCGCAGCGTTTCTGGCAGGTCCTTAATCTAAGAAAAATTTTAAGTAGGTAAATATTTCCAAAATTTATAAAAATGATAACAGTTACATAGCTAGAAAAAATAAAAGATAATAGAGAAAAATTGTAGGTATATTAAAGCACATAGGTAGCTCAGATTGATTGCAATGACAGCTTGAATGGTAGTTTAACAAAAATTAGTAGGAACAATACAGCATATGGCTAGCACATAAAAGAAGACAGCAATGAACACAATGATAAAGTTGTTTGGGTTAAACATAAAGATTGGGAGATCAGGTAACACTAGATACAGAGCAAATTTAAAGCTCAGTGTAGAAAGTGGATGGCTAAGAACACACAAAACCTTGTAAGTGAATGGCTAAGAAACACACAAAAACCTTGTAAGTGTAGGCTAAGAACACACAAAAACTTGTAAGTGTATGGCTAAGAACACACAGAACCCTGTAAGTGTATGGCTAAGAACACGTAAAACCTTGTAAGTGTATGGCTAAGAACACATACACAAACCAAACCTTAGCCATACACAAACCTTGTAAGTGTATGGCTAAGAACACCAAAAAACCTTGTAAGTGTATGGCTAAGAACAACAAAACTATCTTGTGACAGATGAACAAACAAAATTTTAGACAATTGGCCATGTCTTACAGAGTATTTAGTTGCGAAATTCTACATTTCAAATCTTCTGTCATTTATAAAATACCTTGTAAAGACTGTAATAAGTTCTATGTTGAGCAAAATCTAAAGATTTGAAATGTAGAATTTCGCAACATAAATACTCTGTAAGACATGGCCAATTGTCTAATGCTTTGTTGTTCATCTGTCAGAAGATGCTCACCAAATTGATTGGGAGATGGCTTCTTCAATAACGAATTGTAAAAGCACCTATAACAGAAATAATTGAATCTGCTTTGATACTGATCACAAAAGAAAGTAATTTGAACATTACCAGCGGTTTATATAACTTAGATCCATTTTTAATAGATCAATTAAAGGGCGATTTAAGTAGGATCATTGGAACACATTTGTCCCACTAATTCATTGTAAATACTTACTATTTTATGCTATAATTATCCTGTGTGGGCCTGTGTGTGGTTGCTGCACGGATGGGCAATAGGCCCTCTGCAGTGTCCACGTATTGTACTCACCTCACTCCACCATTCTCTCCTGCATATTTATGTCCAGTACTCGACCTGTAAAACCACTCCTTCTGAAGATGTATTAATATACTAAAGTACTTAAGGAAATTCCTGTTTCAATTTTTCCTCCGTGGTCTGACATGTCATATATATATATATATATATATTATATATATATATATATATA
>WNGS01168374.1:51542-82591 GCA_020271785.1 Procambarus virginalis | reverse complement strand
CCACGACTGGTTGCACACCTGGAGAACATTAGGTTTGTGAACAAGCATCAAATGGGTTCTGGGACAGGGAAATCGTGCCTAACAAACCTTCTGGAATCTATGATAAAATAACGAGGATAAGACAGGACAGAGATGGTTGGGCAGACTGCATATTTCTGGACTGCCAAAAAAGCCTTTGATACAGTACCGCACATGAGACTGCTATTCAAAACTCGAGAGGCAGGCGGGGGGGTAGGGGGAAAGTCCATAGCATGGTAAGGAACTACCTAACAGGAAGGAGCCAATGAGTTACGGTAAGGGGCGAGAAGTCGGACTGGCGAACAGTAACAAGTGGAGTACCACAAGGATCGGTGCTGGGACCAATTATTTCTGTATATGTTAACGACATGTTTACGGTGTAGAGTCCTACATGTCGATGTTTGCGGATGACGCAAAGTTGATGAGAAGAGTTGTGACAGATGAGGATTGCAGGATCCTCCAAGAGGACCTGAACAGGTTGCAGAGATGGTCAGAGAAATGGCTACTGGAATTCCACACGAGCAAATGTAAAGTTATGGAAATGGGACTAGGAGATAGGAGACAAAGGGACAGTACACAATGAAGGGGAACAGACTACCTGGGCTGGGAGCCTGCCGGCCGAGCGGACAGCATGCTGGACTTGTGATCCTGTGGTCCTGGGTTCGATCCCAGGCGCCGGCGAGAAACAATGGGCAGAGTTTCTTTCACCCAATGCTCCTGTTACCTAGCAGTAAAATAGGTACCTGGGTGTTAGTCAGCTGTCACGGGCTGTTTCCTGGGGGTGGAGACCTGGTCGAGGACCGGGCCGCGGGGACACTAAAAAGCCCCGAAATCATCTCAAGATAACCTCAAGATAACCTGTGACGACGCGCGAAAGAGACCTGGGTGTGGACGTAACACCTAATCTATCTCCTGAGGCACATATAAATAGGATAACGACAGCAGCGTACTCTACACTGGCAAAAGTTAGAACATCATTCAGAAACCTAAGTATGGAGGCATTTAGGGCTCTTTACACTGCCTACGTGAGGCCAGTCTTAGAGTATGCCGCCTCATCATGGAGTCCCCATCTGAAGAAGCATATAATGAAACTGGAAAAGGTTCAGAGATTTGCAACGAGACTCGTCCCAGAGCTACGAGGGATGGGGTATGAGGAGCGCCTGGGGGAACTATGCCTTACGACACTAGAAAGAAGAAGGGAGAGAGGGGGACATGATAGGAACGTATAAAATACTCAGAGGGATTGACAGAGTGGACATAGACGAAATGTTCACACGGAATAGTAACAGAACGAGGGGGCATGGGTGGAAGCTGGAAACTCAGATGAGTCACAGAGATGTTAGGAAGTTTTCTTTTAGCGTGAGAGTAGTGGGAAAATGGAATGAACTTAAGGAACAGGTTGTGGAAGCAAATACTATTCATAATTTTAAAACCAGGTATGATAGGGAAATGGGACAGGAGTCATTGCTGTAAACACTGATGCTCGAAAGGCGGGATCCAAGAGTCAATGCTCGATCCTGCAGACACATATAGGTGAGTACATATAGGCGAGTACATATAGGTGAGTACACACACACACACACACACACACACACACACACACACACACACACACACACACACACACACACACACACACACAAATGGGATGTTTAATCAAGATTTGCTGTATGATACTCACAATAGTACACGGTAATGAATATAAAATTCATAAGAAGAGCGATGAGAGCCATAGTAGGTGCTAACAGAGTCTTGAGACGAGTCCTTTGTCCACCACGTCTACCAAAGGGAAGGAGCCCCAATACGATAGCCATCCACTCCATCCCCGTAACAATCCATACTCTTCCATCGGCTCTTGTTTCTGACGCCGAGACGCTCCAAAACCCAATCAACGCCGCCTGAAGGAAATATATATATATATATATATATATATATATATATATATATATATATATATATATATATATATATATATATATATATATATATATATATATTAGTATATTTTGCTAGCAGTTCTTGTAGACATATGTTATTGAATATGACCAAAAGGAAAATTAATAATTCTAACACGAATCTTCTCAATATTTCTTACGTTTTTCTTCACTGTCGATGGTAATTGAAAAATTAACTCTCCAAAATTCATTTTTACCTGCAAGCGATGAGTCACAATAAAGTGGCTAAAGTATGTTGACCAGACGAAACACTAGAAGGTATAGGGACGACGACTTTTCGGTCCGTCCTGGACCATTCTCAAGTCGATTGTCAGAATGGTCCAGAACGGTCAGTCGACTTGAGAATGGTCCAGGACGGACCGAAACGTCGTCATCCTTTCACCTTCTAGTGTGTGGTCTGGTCATCATTTTTTACATTTTTATTTTTGGTCTGATGCCTAAAAATGTTTCGTAAGGGCTTCTTACATTCTCAAAGACTGGTTTGCACATAACAAATACCATGCTTATGTGCGTTTTGGTTGAGGTGATATGACTCAAATGTTTTGGGTGAGGTGGGTATAAATTGGGTATGAAAACATATGAATGAAAGTAACTACAGAAGGCCTATTGGTCCATATTTCTCATGCAGCTTTTATGTTGGTTCAGGATCTTGAAGTGGGTAGAATATAGTTTTGCATTAATATGCTGTTGATTGCTGGTGTTGATTTTTTGATGTGTAGTGCCTCACTGATGTCGAGTCTCCTGCTATCGCTGTATCTATCGATGATTTATGTGTTGCTTGTTACGATTTCTCTGGTGATGGTCTGGTTGTGAGAAGAGATTATTTGTTCCTTGATGGAGCCCTGTTGTTTATGCATTTTTTATCTCCTAGAAGAGAAGTTGTTGTCTTGCCTATATACTGAGTTCTTTGGGGCTTACAGTCCCCAAGGTGGACATGTGAACGCATAGACGACGTTGGTTTCCTTCACAGCGTTCTGTTTGGTGTCTGGGGAGTTTTTCATGAGTAGGTTAGCCGTTTTTTAGTTTTTGTAGTAAATTGTCAGTTGCAAAGTTTGGTCTCAAAATTTTTGGTCTCTAGGGATAACGTTCCTATTAATAATATCTTTCAGGACACTTTCTTCCGTCTTCTGAGCCGTCGAAAAGAAGTTCCTGTAAAACCGAGTAATAGGGGATACAGGTGTTGTGTTATTGACTCTTCAGAGGTTGCATGACATTTCACCTTTCTTTTTATGACGTCTTCAACGTAACAGTTAGAGAAGCCATTGTTGACTAGGACCTGCCTTACCATGCAGTGTTCTTCATCGACTTGCTTTCATCCGGAGCTGTGATTGAGATCCCGGTCGACCTAAACATTGACAACACTCCTCTTGTACGTGTCTGGGCAGTCACTGTTGGCATTTAGGCACATTCCTATGTTTGTTTCCTTAGTGTAGACTGCAATGTGGAAGCCTCCGTTCCTTTCCGTTACTGTTACATGTAGAAAGGGCAGCTTCCCATCATTCTCCATCTAGTAAGTGAAATTTAACACAGAATTCTGCTTGAATGTCTCCTTCAGCTGCTGTAGACGTCTGACATCAGGTACCTGCATAACATTGTCAACATTCCTGCAGTATATGGCAGGTTTCAAGGACGTGTCAACTTAGACTCTCTGCTCTATGGTACCCATGTAGAAGTTCGCAAACATGAGACACCTAGGGGAGAACCCATGGCGACCCTATCTACTTGCTTATACATGTACCCATCTGGATTCAAAAAGTGTGCCTCTTTAGTGCAGGCTTGGAGTAGCTTTCTTAGTATGTTTTCTGGTATGTCAACAGGAGTACAAGCCGGATCTTGATACACTCTATCCATTATCATCCCTCACACCCCAGAAGTGACTCGAGCCCATACTGCCAGGGGCAACAATGCAACTGGTGTGTTCAGGAAATCATAATCCACTCGACCATCACGACCGGTCAAAAGCTGATGGTAGCTGAGGCTATTTTGCCCATCAGCCCGCCGGCACTTTGATGGTAATCTTGGGCATAGTATTTTATCAAATCACCTCATTCATTGGGGCACACGTGAGGAACACAAATGCGAACAAGCCTGAATGGTCCCCAGGACTATATGCAACTGACAGCTCACACCCCAGAAGTGACTCGAATCCATACTGCCAGGAGCAACAATGCAACTGGTATGTACAGGATACCTTAATCCACTCGACCATTACGACCGGTCAAAAGCTGATGGTAGCCGAGGCTATTTTGCCCATCAGCCCGCCGGCACTCTGATGGTAATCATTGGCATAGTATTTTATCAAATCACCTCATTCTTTGGGGTAACCATGAGGAACACAAATGCGAACAAGCCTGAATGGTCTCCAGGACTGTATGCAACAGAAAACTTACACCCCAGAAGTGACTGGGGTGTGATATATGTATACATATATACATATATATATATATATATATATATATATATATATATATATATATATATATATATATATATATATATATATATATATATATATATATATATTAGTATATTTTGGTAGTAGTCTTTCCTGTAGACATATACTATTAAATATGACCGAAAAAGTAAGATTAATAATTCTAACACGAATTTTCTTGATCTTCCTTATGTTTCTTTTTAATGTTGATGGTAAAGGAAAAATCAATTCTCCAAAATTCATATTTATTTCTAGTCTGACGCGACACTTGAGCGCGTTGCGTAAAACTTATTACATTTTTCAAAGACTTTAGTTTACACACACACACAACAACTTGAACTGAACAGAGTTTAAACAGCTTTGATTTTCTTTTTATACCTGCATTTGGGTGAGGTGACATGTTACAATGGTTTTTAGATGAGGTGAAAACAAACTTTCAACAAAACACAGAACACGGAACAATGGGTATAAGCTAAAGGGAAGAATAGATCTGTAACTGTAGACGGCCTATTGTCCCATATTTCTTGATGCTTCTATATTGGAGCGGAGTCTTGAAGTGGGTAGAATATAGTTGTGCATTAATTGGCTGTTGATTGCTGGTGTTGACTTCTTGATGTGTAGTGCCTCGCAGATGTCAAGCCGCCTGCTGTCGCTGTATCTATCAATGATTTCTGTAACTACTTTGATTTCTGTAAGTGCTCAGAGTATGGGTAACGATGTGTATCAGTGCTATACCGACGGCTCTGTAGAAGAGGGTGGACGATGTACCGGATGTGCATGTAATGTTTTTGAACAATCTACTCTCGTACATACAACAATGAAGCGCGTCAATGACTGGGCAAGTACAACTCAAACCGAACTTGCAGGCATATACCTTGCCACTGAATTTTTAAAAGACAAAGGCAGTGGACTTATATACTGTGACTCGCAGAGTGCACTCCTGGCATTGAACGCACATATTAGTGACACCCAGAAAATAGTAAGTGATATTCGAATGAATGTCTTAGCTGCTAAAGAAAACAGATTTGAAATTAAATTCCTATGGATACCATCACATGTTGGCATCTCAAGGCATGACACTATTGATATGCTTGCAAAGACAGCCTGTAGAAAACCAGTGGTAGAAATTGATATGGGTATTTCATTAGCAGTGACAAAGAGAATACTTAAACAAATATCTAATGAAGATCTCACCGACCTAACAAACTCACAAAGACCTGAAAGTTGTAGCATTAAATATTATGATAGATATCGTGAGGAAACATTCACATATGGGACTAATAGAACAAGAACCCGGCAATGTGATGTTATAGTGGCCAGAATACGCCTGGGATATAGCGTATCTGGCAGCTTTCTCAAAACCCAAATGTCGAGTACACTATGTGTCAACTTTGTGAAAGAGAAAACATGCACTCTCTTGAACATTATATTGTAGAATGTCCCATACTGGCTGACTTTCGCCCCCCTGGGCTAAGGTATGCTGAACTTTGTAATTACTATATGAGTACTGGAACACTTGATGATATATTGGACTTGTATCCAAGATTGACCATGTAATAGATTAATTATACAATGTATATGATGTAACTATATAACCTGAGCTTGTAAAAGCACCTTAATCACCTTCAGTGATTAAGTGCTTAATTGCACACTAGCTTCTTTATCAGCTATCTCACCCTGTCAGAGTAAATGAGATAAATGTCTGTGAATGCATGTGTGTATATATGTATATGTGTGTGCATGTGTATGTAAGGGTATAAAGTATATATGGAAGCTGATCAGAATTACATTTCACCTTTGTAAATGTACATTAATGACACTGTGTAGATGACACATCGAACACTTTATGTAAGGCATACATAAATCTGTGTATCTATGTATTTACGTATATAGGTTAGCTTAGCATTTTTAAAGCACCGACTCACCTTCAGTGGTTGATTGTTCAATAAACCCTTAAAATATATGTTTAACACATCTCTAACCCTGTCCATGGAGGACAGAAGAAAATGTATATATGCTGGTTAGCATTGTAAATGTGTGGCCACGTCTGTGGTAGAAAACAATAAAAAAAAAAAAAAAAATGATTTCTGTGTTGTTTGCTAGTATTTCTCTGGTGATGGTTTGGTTGTGGGAAGAGATTATATGTTCCTTAAAGAAGCCCTGTTGCTTATGCATCGTTAAACGCCTGGAAAGAGATGTTGTTGTCTTGCCTATATACTGAGTTTTTTGAGGCTTACAGTCCCCAAGAGGGCATTTGAAGGCGTAGACGACGTTGGTCTCTTTTAGAGCGTTGTGCTCAGTGTCTGGAGAGTTTCTCATGAGTAGGCTGGCCGTTTTCTTGGTTTTATAGTAAATCGTCAGTTGTATCTTCTGATTTTTGTCTGTAAAGATAACATTTCTATTAACAATATCTTTCAGGACCCTTCCCTCCGTTTTATGAGCTGTGGAAAAGAAGTTCCTGTAAAATAGTCTAATAGGGGGTATAGGTGTTGTATTAGTTGTGTCTTCAGAGATTGCATGGCGTTTCACTTTGCTTCTTTTGATGCCTTCAACGAAACCATTGGAGAAGCCGTTGTTGACTAGAACCTGCCTTACCCTACAGAGTTCTTCGTCGACTTGCTTCCATTCTGAGCTGTGGCTGAGAGCACGGTCGACATAAGCGTTAACAACACTCCTCTTGTACCTGTCTGGGCAGTCACTGTTGGCATTTAGGCACATTCCTATGTTTGTTTCCTTAGTGTAGACTGCAGTGTGGAAACCTCCGCTTCTTTCCATGACTGTTACATCTAGAAAGGGCAGCTTCCCATCCTTCTCCATCTCGTAAGTGAAACGCAACACAGAATTCTGCTCAAATGCCTCCTTCAGCTCCTGCAGATGTCTGACATCAGGTACCTGTGTAAAAATGTCGTCAACATACCTGCAGTATATGGCCGGTTTCAAGTTCATGTCGACTAAGACTTTTTTCTCGATGGTACCCATGTAGAAGTTCGCAAACAGGACACCTAGGGGAGAACCCATGGCGACCCCATCTACTTTCTTATACATGTGCCCATCCGGGCTCAAGAGGGGTACCTCTTTAGTACAAGCTTGGAGTAGTTTCCTCAGAATATTTTCTGGTATGTCAAGAGGAGTACAGGCCGGATCACGATACACTCTGTCCGCTATCATTCCGATTGTTTCATCCACAGGTACGTTGGTAAACAGTGATTCTACGTCCAACGAGGCTCTTATCCCAGTGGCCCGTGTTCCCCGCAGTAAGTCAACAAATTCCTTTGGAGACTTTAGGCTGAAGGCGCAAGGGACATAAGGAGTCAGCAAGCCGTTGAGTCGTTTCGCCAGTCTGTACGTGGGTGTGGGTATCTGGCTGATGATTGGCCGAAGTGGGTTTCCAGGCTTATGTGTCTTGACATTTCCATACGCATATCCAGGTTTATATTCCCCAATAATCTTTGGCAGGTGGAGTCAGGATTTCTTGGCGTTCACAGTTTCAATCAATTTGTTGACCTTTGCTTTCAATTCGGCTGTAGTGTCCTTCGTTACCCTTTGGAATTTAGTTTGGTCAGAGAGTATGAGGTTCATTTTCGCCAGATATTCGTCTTTCTTAAGAATGACGTATATTGGCGACTTGTCGCCTCTCCTGACAACTATCTCCTTGTTCTCACGAAGGCTCTTAGCTGCCGCTTTGAGCTCGGGGGACAGTATGGTGCTTCTGTAGTTGCCTCGATTCTTTCCTCCTTCTGCAATAAGTTCTGCTTGTAAGGTGTCTTTGGTGGTGACCTTCTTTTGTGCTTCGAGGTCAAATATGTCGTCCAACAGGATCTCCATCTCTTTCCAGGCGTTTAACGATGCATAAGCAACAGGGCTCCATTAAGGAACATATAATCTCTTCCACAACCAAACCATCACCAGAGAAATCCCAGCAAACAACACAGAAATCATTGATAGATACAGCGACAGCAGGCGGCTTGACATCTGCGAGGCACTACACATCAAGAAGTCAACACCAGCAATCAACAGCCAATTAATGCACAACTATTTTTTACCCACTTCAAGACTCCGCTCCAATATAGAAGCATCAAGAAATATGGGCCAATAGGCCGTCTGCAGTTACAGATCTATTCTTCCCTTTAGCTTATACCCATTGTTCTGTGTTCTGTGTTTTGTTGAAAGTTTGTTTTCACCTCATCTAAAAACCATTGTAACATGTCACCTCACCCAAATGCAGGTATAAAAAAGAAAATCAAAGCTGTTTAAACTCTGTTCAGTTCAAGTTGTGTGTGTGTGTAAACTAAAGTCTTTGAAAATGTAATAAGTTTTACGAAACGCGCTCAAGTTTCGCGTCAGACTAGAAATAAAAATGAATTCTGGAGAATTGATTTTTCCTTTACCATCAACATTAAAAAGAAACATAAGGAAGATCGAGAAAATTCGTGTTAGAATTATTAATCTTACTTTTTCGGTCATATTTAATAATATATATATATATATATATATATATATATATATATATATAATAATATATATATATATATATATATATATATATATATATATATATATATATATATATATATATATATAGAACTTAAATATTGTTAGTGGATTTAAATAAGCTTGTGAACACGATGAATCACAATAACTTGCCTCATAAGCTTATATCCAACCCACAACTGAAAATAAGACGAAACGACAACATTTCGGCCCAGGTCGGATCGAAACCTCCTTCCTACTTCATTTTCCGTCTAGGATTGAATCTCAAGCATATAAAATACATTTTTGAACTGAGAGCTTTGAGGTGGTAATCCACTGAATTTACTTTTCATGTGTCTAACTTCATACAATCTGCTGGTGTTTTGTTACATAATTTCTCACACATATTGACTCTTCAAGTGCCCTTTAAGATGTGTTAAGGTTCGTTTTCTGTTTGATTCTGTTTTAGCCATAGTGGACCAATTGACAAGACTTTTTCAACATAAAATAAATCTCTGAGAAATAAGTATGTGTATATAAATATTTTGGTTATGAATCCAGTTTGCTTACAGAGTGTGATTCTCAGTCGTTCTTCACATCCACCTTAGAATCTGGCATAACAGACCTTTTTAATAACAATTTGTATATAATTGGGCCCGAATGCACAGTTTCTACAATCAAATTTGTATCGAGTTACTTATAAAATAAAAGCTTATTAATTGAAATTTGATTCCTTCTTGTATAATCCACACACTACACAGTGGTGATTAGAAATTGGTAATAAAATGTTATGACCAAACACATGTTGACCAAACCACACACACTAGAAGGTGAAGGGACGACGACGTTTCGGTCCGTCCTGGACCATTCTCAAGTCAATTGTGACTTGACTTTCAAACACATTTTTGTAAATGAAGAAACGACAAAGTTTCAGACCTTCCTGGACCATTATCAATTCATGGAATTAAAGAGAAGAAGAGACAGGCAAATAAATAAATAATGTGAGATGAAAGGTGAGGAGCAGGTAAGAGAAAACGCATGCAAAAACATTAAAGGTAAGAATAGGATGAAGGTATGATTAAGTTGAAAGAAAGAATAAGAGGAAAGGTAAGAATAAGAAACAGGGTATGAATAAGAGAAAGTTTAAATAATTTCACGTTTGTTTGGAAGGTTAGAGAATTTATATATGAACTATCAAAAGGCAGAGTCAACAAAATCAAAGATAGGACCAAGGTTCATGCTTGGCATGTATCAGTGTGGAAAATTCCACCACAAAGATATATCAATCTACTGTAATATGTTTTTATGTAGCTACATCATATATCATATATGGATAAACGGTCACATGTGGTGTGATAGGCTATTTTTAGACCGAGGAAACACATGTGGCATCAACCCACAACAGACTGTCAAATCAGCAGTATGACGTCGAACTATGACGTCACTCCTCTTTTTTTGAAGGGAGAATTAAATCATAGCAAAACTCAATCATCATCAAATCACTATTAGCTGAATCCAATAAACAAACTTTATCTCAAAATAATTGTATAGACTTTACAATATTAATCCAGAATTTGAGACTAGGCTGTCAGGGAGATATGGGGCGGGTCAATGCCTGAGGCACCCTGAGCGGCTCACTCTTTTTGTTTACATTCAGAGGGTGTGAACGTGTCAATGTTTACATTCTCAAAGCCAAAATACCACATAAACAGTAAACAAGTACAGTGTTTGCACCCTAAGATATCTAGTGTGGTGTTGAAGAGTATACTGATCAAGAACAATATCTTAATCTGAAACTTAAACCCATATAGCATATGAGTAGTGAGAGCAATAACTCATATGCAAGAACGAAAATGACTCTACCGCACAACTCCTCGATCGTAATCAACCTGAGCTCGTGCTTCATTAATGTCAATCCAGCAAGGCATATATCTTAATCTTCACATTAAAATATAGACCCACCATCACATCAAGAGTAAGTATTGAGGCTAGAAGTTGACACTTTGTCTCCGGTCTCCAACTATACAGGAATAAGTATTAAGTGTTCACATAGTTAATTTATTTGGACAATTAAATTGCGGTTACCTTAATCATTTCCTATTTACAGCTGTTGATCATTATACCCTGGGCAAAGGCCCAATTCATAGTAAAAGACTATTAATTAATTGGTATATTAATCCATTTTTAATATCTGAACATATATAATCAATCCTATCTAAAATCTAATCTAGTTTTATCCAAGTCACACAATATGAATCAAGATAAATATCATCAAGATAAAAAGGATTAAATCAACCTTGAATATAATACCACTAATAAACTGATATTGTAATATTTACCTTAATCAATTTAGTTATTTACGCTAAATTTTTAAAGAGCAAGGATAGAGATGATTAGCAAAATCAAGCAGATTTTGTGAACCATTCCATTTGCATTAAAATTTATATTGCATTTATCATTGTAATGAACTATGCACAATGCACTGATTTGGTAAAAGTTTCCGTGGGTACTTGCAGTTTCTTCAATCAATAGCCTATAGTTTTCTATTGCAAATACACATTACCCTTGATAAACTTGAGATACCTACCTTACAGTCCACTTACCAGAATACATTGAGGCTTCTTGGCTGGACTACAAATGACAGCTAAGGATTCTATTATTCTTTTAGTTACTGTTAGTGCATGGTAATTTTACCACAATTAATGTTCCTATTTCAATTTGATTTTACAATATTTTATAGACCTTCTTTGTCCAGATATTTCAGTGTACAAAATACTTTGATGAAATCGTTATTTTGCTTTGGAATAGTTTATACATTATCAATCCTAACTAGCTCAGTAATATATCTAAGGGAACAAATATATTATGTTCACAGTGGCTTAAGACCACAGTCTCTTACCTTCGTAGGACATTCATTACTCATTAGTGTGTTTTTGTACCTAAACACAATAGAAATTATTACTTTACTGTCAGTGTCAAATGACTCAATTGAATATCTGCAGGAGCCATAAAGACGATTCGAACACATGCGTTGAGTATTCCCAGGCACACGCCTGGGGTGTGTGCCTGAGAATACTCAGCACATAGGTTTGAATCCTCATGACGGCTCCCATAGATTTTCTCATTGATACAGCATGTTCGTGTGATTTCTCTCTGTGCATTGGAAGTGGAGCGTCAGAGGTAGCACATTCCTAGATAACAAAGCCAGAGTGCATGGAGGGGAGGGTTGTGCGAAACCCTGGTTTGACATCATTGGAAGTCTCAGGAACCCCTGAGGGTTAAGTAGAACCTCAGGTTGTAATCCTTTTACCCATGTTGTGGGCTGGTTGTTTGGTGTGTGTGACTGGGAATGCTCAGCATATAAGTTAGAATCCTCATCACGGCTCCTACAAATTTTCTTACTGTTACATCACGTTAGTGCTATTTTAGTGTTAATGTGATTAGTTAGTGCTAACCTCATATTGGGGTAGGATTCTATAAACACTTTTTTAGTGTCCATTTATTTAATTATATTGTTTTAGCACCTTCCAAATCATTTCATGTCTACTAATCATTTTCCCAGTGTTTTATTGAAGTACATTACAAGAGGTGTTTCTTTTCTATATGTCAGCAATCTTGTTTAGCATACACTTTTTGTGGAGAAAGCCAGTATAGTATAAACCAAATCTTAAGCCAACCTTACTTGGGTGAAATATTAATCAACATTAGTACCAAAAAACTGTCATTTATATTTTTAAGAATTGTTAATTCTTTATGACTCGATGTGTATTTGGGTCCCATTAAAACAGAGTACCACACTTTTTGATGATTGTAAAACCTTTTACTCCAGATTCTAGTGAGGTCTAGAAGGCCGACCTTTGTAATCATATCTGAGTGACAGAGCAATAAATCATCAAAATCAAACTTCTTTCTCAAACAGTAGGACGGCCAAATGTCAGCTCAGATACTGAAGCTGGTTCATCAGCTAACCCACAAACAGAAAGTGTACTCTCAAAGGTACGTTTACCATATTTGAGAGCAAAGATGATGATGACTAGGACACCTTTTGGAGGTCTTTTGATTCTTTAATACGCTCTAAGGCTTCTTTAAACAAAAAAACACGTATCAGTAACTACAAGGTTAGTTAAAAGGAAAGGCAAGGCAGGTCATTGTACTTTTCAGTGACGGAGGATGCATGATGGCTTTTGAAATTGATTATTCAAAAGAGAGTACTTAATGATATTATGGACACTTTGTGTTCACATTAAAATACTAATATTTAATTATTACATCAAATCTACGAAGGACTTTCGACATACATAAAGTGCTTTCGTGTACCCGTGGTAAATTCAGAGTACAAGATAAGGACTCTAAACAGGTTTCCTAAAAAAAAGTTAAAGTGTCCATAGACACAAATAGAAATCAATGCAATAAAATCCTCCATCCATTAAGTGGAAACAAAGTAATGTTATAACACACACAGTATCACCTACAGCAAATAAACCTGTAGTAACACTAGCACCCAAAACAGATATGACAAAAGGTTCTACAAGAACACCAAGATGTTTGTTCTGTCAGGAAGCACATACTATGTACCAATGCACAGCCTATTCTGACTTTACAAGTAGAATCAATCGATTGAATTATTTACAGTGGTTCATTCCCTGTTTGCAGAAACATGATTCATGTGAATGTAACACTCAATTGCAAACATGTAAAAGATGCAGTAAGGGTCCTAATTATACCACACTCTGCAGAGACGCACACACATAGCACAAATACATCACTACAGGAAAAGCCAGTAGAAGGTAAGTCCTCATCAGATGTGTAATACAGCAAAGTACAAAGCCTTGTTAATGCCTTAGTAGTAAAAGCTAACAGAGCAGCTACCTTACCTACTACACAACTGACTTCAATCAATGAAGGAACTTGTTTCAAACAAGAGGTTTGTTAGGTCAAGGCTCACTAAGGACCTTTATCAGTAAAAATGTAGCTAGAGATTTACATCTTCAACCTTCTAATCAAGAAACTTTAAGTATATCTGGATTTTTACCAATACAGGTCCTAAGACATATCAAGAGGTAAAACCGTCCAGAAACATATCAAAAGACAGTCAAAGCCATATTGGTGGATAAAGTTCTGTCAGATCTACAAGTGACGGGTCTTGGAGCCGCCACTAAATTTCTGAATGAAAAAGAAATTACATTATCAGATCTTCATATCGATTCCGACCACACAGTTGAAATAGGAATATTAATGGGGGTTGATTACTATCACCATTTCATTTTGGGACAGTAAAATCAATTGATATGAGTTTACTTGAGTCAGCAGGATGTATGCAGATAACTAGACCTGTAATAAAGTTTGAGCCTTCATCTCCTGAGAGTTTATAACATGCATAAACGACCATAGTTGCTTGACTGTGTAAAGAACAGTCACTACTAGAAATCTCTAACATGATTAGTGATGGACATTAATCTGTTCACAAATTGTGGGAACTTGATGCACTAGGAATACTTCCTGACCAATCAATCCCACATGATTCATGTGCTTATAATCAGTATTTAGATACTGAACAGTATAAATATGGGCATTATTAGGTGAGGTTACCTTGGAAAAATAACCATAATACATTACCCACTAACTATAGCATGGATAATAGGGCCAATTCAAATAAAAAATAGCAAAGCTAAGAAAAAATCCAGAGCATTTAAAACTATTATATGATTATTGCTTAACAGTTATAAAATAATTTCATAGAAGTCGTGAAACATGACTGTAATAGAATTGGCCATTATTAGCTACATACGACGGTTAGTCAGGAATAAATAACTATTCATTTAAGGATAGTTTTCAACTATAACTCTAAAACTGGATCACAAGCAGCAAGTCTTAACGATTGCCTGGTAACTTGTCCAAGTTTGACTCAAAAGTTAATGACATATCACTGATATTTAGAGTAATCCAATTTGCCTTTACAGCTGACATAAGCAAAGCATTTTAAGAGTTGGTTTACAGGAAGAAGATCGAGACTTTATGACGTTCTTGTGGGAAGAAAGCCTATAAGACGAAACCTGTCCTGCTGTGACTTACAGATTTTCATATGTTCTTTTAGAAGCAACATCCAGCCCGTTCACACTAATTAATGTAATCTTTAATCACTGATACTAACATTTGGTTAGGCTTAATGACTGCTATATAACCGATATTCTCTGCAAGGAATATGATTAGTGGTTTACAACTCGTTTAACATGGATCCAAATTGAAGAGACGAAAACACCACCAACCACTCCAACCACCAACACCACCACATTACCCTTGATAAACTTGAGATACCTACCTTACAGTCCACTTACCAGAATACATTGAGGCTTCTTGGCTGGACTACAAATGACAGCTAAGGATTCTATTATTCTTTTAGTTACTATTAGTGCATGGTAATTTTACCACAATTAATGTTCCTATTTCATTTTGATTTTACAATATTTTATAGACCTTCTTTGTCCAGATATTTCAGTGTACAAAATACTTTGATGAAATCGTTATTTTGCTTTGGAATAGTTTATACATTATCAATCCTAACTAGCTCAGTAATATATCTAAGGGAACAAATATATTATGTTCACAGTGGCTTAAGACCACAGTCTCTTACCTTCGTAGGACATTCATTACTCATTAGTGTGTTTTTGTACCTAAACACAATAGAAATTATTACTTTACTGTCAGTGTCAAATGACTCAATTGAATATCTGCAGGAGCCATAAAGACGATTCGAACACATGCGTTGAGTATTCCCAGGCACACGCCTGGGGTGTGTGCCTGAGAATACTCAGCACATAGGTTTGAATCCTCATGACGGCTCCCATAGATTTTCTCATTGATACAGCATGTTCGTGTGATTTCTCTCTGTGCATTGGAAGTGGAGCGTCAGAGGTAGCACATTCCTAGATAACAAAGCCAGAGTGCATGGAGGGGAGGGTTGTGCGAAACCCTGGTTTGACATCATTGGAAGTCTCAGGAACCCCTGAGGGTTAAGTAGAACCTCAGGTTGTAATCCTTTTACCCATGTTGTGGGCTGGTTGTTTGGTGTGTGTGACTGGGAATGCTCAGCATATAAGTTAGAATCCTCATCACGGCTCCTACAAATTTTCTTACTGTTACATCACGTTAGTGCTATTTTAGTGTTAATGTGATTAGTTAGTGCTAACCTCATATTGGGGTAGGATTCTATAAACACTTTTTTAGTGTCCATTTATTTAATTATATTGTTTTAGCACCTTCCAAATCATTTCATGTCTACTAATCATTTTCCCAGTGTTTTATTGAAGTACATTACAAGAGGTGTTTCTTTTCTATATGTCAGCAATCTTGTTTAGCATACACTTTTTTGTGGAGAAAGCCAGTATAGTATAAACCAAATCTTAAGCCAACCTTACTTGGGTGAAATATTAATCAACATTAGTACCAAAAAACTGTCATTTATATTTTTAAGAATTGTTAATTCTTTATGACTCGATGTGTATTTGGGTCCCATTAAAACAGAGTACCACACTTTTTGATGATTGTAAAACCTTTTACTCCAGATTCTAGTGAGGTCTAGAAGGACGACCTTTGTAATCATATCTGAGTGACAGAGCAATAAATCATCAAAATCAAACTTCTTTCTCAAACAGTAGGACGGCCAAATGTCAGCTCAGATACTGAAGCTGGTTCATCAGCTAACCCACAAACAGAAAGTGTACTCTCAAAGGTACGTTTACCATATTTTGAGAGCAAAGATGATGATGACTAGGACACCTTTTGGAGGTCTTTTGATTCTTTAATACGCTCTAAGGCTTCTTTAAACAAAAAAAACGCGTATCAGTAACTACAAGGTTAGTTAAAAGGAAAGGCAAGGCAGGTCATTGCAAACTTTTCAGTGACGGAGGATGAATATGACTAAGCCATACAACTCTTACATAATAATAAAAGTGATAAGGAGACAGCAATTATAAGTCTCCTATATATATTATAGGATTTACCCTCTCCTAATAAAACATTTGAAACACTGCAATCATTTTGATTGTCCATAATATTTATCATCAAAGCAGTCAGTACTAAAGAAGCCACAGATGCTGCAGAGTGGCTTTTGAAATTGATTATTCAAAAGAGAGTACTTAATGATATTATGGACACTTTGTGTTCACATTAAAATACTAATATTTAATTATTACATCAAATCTACGAAGGACTTTCGACATACATAAAGTGCTTTCGTGTACCCGTGGTAAATTCAGAGTACAAGATAAGGACTCTAAACAGGTTTCCTAAAAAAAAAGTTAAAGTGTCCATAGACACAAATAGAAATCAATGCAATAAAATCCTCCATCCATTAAGTGGAAACAAAGTAATGTTATAACACACACAGTATCACCTACAGCAAATAAACCTGTAGTAACACTAGCACCCAAAACAGATATGACAAAAGGTTCTACAAGAACACCAAGATGTTTGTTCTGTCAGGAAGCACATACTATGTACCAATGCACAGCCTATTCTGACTTTACAAGTAGAATCAATCGATTGAATTATTTACAGTGGTTCATTCCCTGTTTGCAGAAACATGATTCATGTGAATGTAACACTCAATTGCAAACATGTAAAAGATGCAGTAAGGGTCCTAATTATACCACACTCTGCAGAGACGCACACACATAGCACAAATACATCACTACAGGAAAAGCCAGTAGAAGGTAAGTCCTCATCAGATGTGTAATACAGCAAAGTACAAAGCCTTGTTAATGCCTTAGTAGTAAAAGCTAACAGAGCAGCTACCTTACCTACTACACAACTGACTTCAATCAATGAAGGAACTTGTTTCAAACAAGAGGTTTGTTAGGTCAAGGCTCACTAAGGACCTTTATCAGTAAAAATGTAGCTAGAGATTTACATCTTCAACCTTCTAATCAAGAAACTTTAAGTATATCTGGATTTTTACCAATACAGGTCCTAAGACATATCAAGAGGTAAAACCGTCCAGAAACATATCAAAAGACAGTCAAAGCCATATTGGTGGATAAAGTTCTGTCAGATCTACAAGTGACGGGTCTTGGAGCCGCCACTAAATTTCTGAATGAAAAAGAAATTACATTATCAGATCTTCATATCGATTCCGACCACACAGTTGAAATAGGAATATTAATGGGGGTTGATTACTATCACCATTTCATTTTGGGACAGTAAAATCAATTGATATGAGTTTACTTGAGTCAGCAGGATGTATGCAGATAACTAGACCTGTAATAAAGTTTGAGCCTTCATCTCCTGAGAGTTTATAACATGCATAAACGACCATAGTTGCTTGACTGTGTAAAGAACAGTCACTACTAGAAATCTCTAACATGATTAGTGATGGACATTAATCTGTTCACAAATTGTGGGAACTTGATGCACTAGGAATACTTCCTGACCAATCAATCCCACATGATTCATGTGCTTATAATCAGTATTTAGATACTGAACAGTATAAATATGGGCATTATTAGGTGAGGTTACCTTGGAAAAATAACCATAATACATTACCCACTAACTATAGCATGGATAATAGGGCCAATTCAAATAAAAAATAGCAAAGCTAAGAAAAAATCCAGAGCATTTAAAACTATTATATGATTATTGCTTAACAGTTATAAAATAATTTCATAGAAGTCGTGAAACATGACTGTAATAGAATTGGCCATTATTAGCTACATACGACGGTTAGTCAGGAATAAATAACTATTCATTTAAGGATAGTTTTCAACTATAACTCTAAAACTGGATCACAAGCAGCAAGTCTTAACGATTGCCTGGTAACTTGTCCAAGTTTGACTCAAAAGTTAATGACATATCACTGATATTTAGAGTAATCCAATTTGCCTTTACAGCTGACATAAGCAAAGCATTTTAAGAGTTGGTTTACAGGAAGAAGATCGAGACTTTATGACGTTCTTGTGGGAAGAAAGCCTATAAGACGAAACCTGTCCTGCTGTGACTTACAGATTTTCATATGTTCTTTTAGAAGCAACATCCAGCCCGTTCACACTAATTAATGTAATCTTTAATCACTGATACTAACATTTGGTTAGGCTTAATGACTGCTATATAACCGATATTCTCTGCAAGGAATATGATTAGTGGTTTACAACTCGTTTAACATGGATCCAAATTGAAGAGACGAAAACACCACCAACCACTCTTGATTTGTACATATGGGTATCCGGATGCTTGTGTCTCTATCTTGATTAATTCAGTCTCCCTTTGCTCTTCTTCGAGACGAGCATAAATCAGTTTTCTACACTGTTCAGTTAAATAACTTGTGACGCAGACGAGGAGACACAATAACGTGGCTGAAATATGTTGACCAAACCACACACTAAAAAGTAAAGGGACGACGACGTTTCGGTCCATCCTGGATCATTCTCAAGTCGATCGACCATTCTCACAATCGAATTAAGAATGGTCCAGGATGGACTGAAACGTCGTCGTCCCTTTACTTTCTAGTGTGTGGTTTGATCAATATAACTTGAGAAGTCATGGTTTATTTTAATCTTGGGTCAGTGAACAACTTTCGAATTCAATCAAGAAGTGTACAGCGATCAGTCTTAAATATATATATATCTAGCAGAGCTCGTGTTGTTCGAATGGTGGCAAAGAAATAGAGTCACATAAAAACTCGTTCAGGTCTGCTGAGAACATGGCGTCTGTGTTGTTGTTTATTTAAGGACGACGAAAATCAGGGAACGGATGCGGCTCGGCATCCGATCCTTGATCGTCTTATCCCGGCTTAATGATACCGGGAAATTGTGAAAAGTGATGGGATCCCTACAACCTCTTCAGTCAACGGACGTGTCCAATAAAGCATAAGTTGTGGTGAAGGATGTCATGACGGATGTCTTCATCTCTCGCCTCTCAGGAGTCAAGTCAAGGAGAACAAGAACCGTGAAGAGAGGAATTTGCAAGCTAGAGACAGAATTCTGTAGACTGATGCGTGCCTATAAAACCGTAGACAGTGAAGTAGACATGCCAGAATATCCTCGTGGTTTGGGCACCAAGGGTAGTAGGGAAAATCCATCAACCATAGACGATAGAGATGTGCAGCCAGACAGGAGTGCTCAATCACAATCAATAAAGGTATTGGGCACACTTTATTGAATGCCCAATCAAGTCAAGGCCTGCCTTAACTTGAGGGTCATGTCAAAGAGATGTGAACGGTGTCAGACCACAGATGCTAAGAGGCGCCCTTCCGGAGACTACCCAGAAAAGAGGACCTAAAGGCTGTCACCATCTCCGCCTCCAAGATGGCGTCTTCCTCACGCAGGAGAGTGGGTTCCCGGTATCAAATTTGTTAAATTATCAACTTTTGAACAAATATATCAATCTGATTTATGTTAAAAAATAACATTTGAACTAAGATATATTTGAAATAAAATGATATTATGTGAATGACATATATACTCCAAAGAGTAAAATTAAGAACACATGATTGAGCCCATCATTAGTGCAAATCCATTACCATGAGAAACCATACCACCCTCTACCCAACTGGATAGTTTTTTCTGTATATTTGTGATGAACTGAAAGCATATTACAGTTCTAGTAATCGTGTGCCTGAAACTTGCAAGCGAACTTTTGTCCTAAACAGAGATTATTAAGTTATACCTTATTGTATTATAAATTACCCATTTTAAATATGAATTTTATGCTAAAAACATTTACTTTGAAGAATTTGGTTTTCTCTAAACTAATTCTCAGCTACTCTCAAATAGTTTTCGAATTCCTTATATCACTTTATCATCAATAATACACCTTATTAACATACCCAAACATAATGAAACCAAACCTAATGTAACTTAACCTAACTTAACCTTAACTTAGTGCAACGTTAACGAATCATAACCATGGATGGAATAGATAATAGCAAAAATTATGCAGTCATTCTCAATCCATTCCCATGAGCAGATTTCCTCCCTGAGGACAGGTTTCATGATCGTAACGTCGCACGACGTCGCGACTGATGGAATAGCTACAGGTTGATAAAGGAAATTTATGGTAGATTAGCCATATATGATCAATTATAAGATAGAAGAGTGAATAATTTCCCACATCTTTGGTGAAGGTCAAGCAGGTGTTAAATCACTCTTCTGAAAGTCACGCTGGCATATGGTCACTCTCGTGATGGTCAGGTGTGAATACACATTCGAACTCGCTGGTGTATGGTCACTGGTGATGGTGACCCTTATGTAAGGTCAGTTGGTTAACGATCACGGTAGTGTATGCGCACTCTCGTGAATGGTCACGCTGTAGTTCGATCTCTCTGATGATGGTCAGGTTTGTGTATAGAGTCACTCTGGTGATGGTAACGTCGGTGTTATCGTCACTCTGGTGATGGTAACATCGTGTATCGTCACTCTGGTGATGATAACGTCGGTGTTATCGTCACTCTGGTGATGATAACGTCGGTGTTATCGTCACTCTGGTGATGGTAACATCGTGTATCGTCACTGGTGATGATAACGTCGGTGTTATCGTCACTCTGGTGATGATAACGTCGGTGTTATCGTCACTCTGGTGATGATAACGTCGGTGTTATCGTCACTCTGGTGATGATAACGTCGGTGTATGATCACTCTGGTGATGATAACGTCGGTGTATGATCACTCTGGTGATGGTAACGTCGGTGTATGATCACTCTGGTGATGATAACGTCGGTGTATGATCACTCTGGTGATGGTAACGTCGGTGTATGATCACTCTGGTGATGATAACGTCGGTGTATGATCACTCTGGTGATGATAACGTCGGTGTATGATCACTCTGGTGATGATAACGTCGGTGTATGATCACTCTGGTGATGATAACGTCGGTGTATGATCACTCTGGTGATGATAACGTCGGTGTATGATCACTCTGGTGATGATAACGTCGGTGTATGATCACTCTTGTGATGATAACGTCGGTGTATGATCACTCTGGTGATGATAACGTCGGTGTATGGTCACTCTGGTGATGATAACGTCGGTGTATGGTCACTCTGGTGATGATAACGTCGGTGTATGATCACTCTGGTGATGATAACGTCGGTGTATGGTCACTCTGGTGATGATAACGTCGGTGTATGGTCACTCTGGTGATGGTAACGTCGGTGTATGATCACCGACGGGACCATCAGTCCGGCTTCCTTCATGACCCAGCAGAAGAGTAATGATTATTTATTACAACACTTATTTTTAGAATTATTACTTTAATAATATTATTAATAATTATTACTCCAAATTATCACATATAGCTTATAGTTTTGTCTATCTGGTGGTATATTAAATCTTGTAGTTTGTATGATATCTAAATATATGATGATATATGTCGACACTGGTGCCAAGCGTATCGGCGCCTGCCCTTCCCTTGGATCACCTCGGTGGCGTGGAGAAGGTGGATCTGCTGCATGGGCAACGGCCGGTTCTCCATAATTACTGCCCAGGCCTGTGCCCTGGAGAGGACACTCCTGCACGCCTTGGCGATGGCTCAACACGGGAAGTGACAGTTACCGGTGATAAGCCTACCGTTCAATTGGCGTAGAGTGAGGCGTCAGGAGTTGCTTCCGTCGGTGGGAGAAATCATCCGGTTTCATAGGACAGTTACCGCCCGCCTCAAGCTGGGTAGCCCCCAGCCAATAAGGTGCTGTCCCGCCACGGTCCGCCTGCTCCACTGGGTGCGTGGGGCTTAGGCCACAATCCAATAAGCGGATCGTCAACCCATGCATAATGCAAAAGAAAACAAACTCAACTCTCAAACTGGGCACATGAATGTAAGGACCATGACACCGGGTCTCTCGGAAGATCTACTGAAAGTGAACGACGACCGCAAGACAAGTGTGATCAACAATGAACTATGCAGGCTCTAGATGGATATAGTCGCCCTGCAGGAGACACGTCTGCCCGCGACCGGCAGCATACGGGAGAAGGAATATACCTTTTTCTGGCAGGGCAAACCACCAGAAGAGGTAAGGGAGCATGGCGTTGGCTTTGCCATCAGGAACAGGTTGTTAGGGTACACAGTACTGCCCTCGGAGGGGTCTGCAAGGATCATCAAACTTCAACTTCATACAAATGGTCAGCCTCTTCAATGCCTATGCACCAACACTGACCTCCTCTATTGAAGCGAAGGACGAGTTCTATGATAACCTCGGCCTAACTCTCAGAGACATACCTCAACAAGAGCCAGTCTTCCTCCTGGGAGACTTTAATGCAAGAGTTGGTTCTGATCACAGCTCTTGGCCTTCCTGCCTGGGCCAGTTTGGATTTGGGAAGATGAATGAGAGTGGGCCGCACCTCCTGGAGTTCTGCTCACGTCATGATCTCTGCATTACCAATTCCTTCTTTGACACAAAGCCCCAGCATAAGGTTTCCTGGAGACACCCCAGGTCTAAGCATTGGCACCAACTCGACCTGGTGCTTACGGGGCGTAGCAATCTGAGAAACGTTAAACAGACGCGCAGCTTCCACAATGCAGAGTGTGACACCGACCACTCTCTCGTCGCTTGCAGTGTAAAGTTCCAGCCCCGCAAAATCCACAGAGCAAAGATGGAGGGAAGACCACGCATTAACGTAAATAAGACCCGTGGCCTTCACGAGGTGGAGGAATTCACTGCTGCGGTGGTAAATGCCCTTCCTGGACCACCCTGCGATAGCGCAAGTGAGAGGTGGTCACTCCTCAGGGGTACTATTTTCAACACTGCCATGTCCATTTCAGCAAATTCAACTTCAATAATAAACAGATAAACTGGGAGCAAATGAACCAGGACTTCACAGAAATAAACTGGGAAGAACAGCTTGAAAATGCGAACCTGAACCAGTGCTTGGAAAAAATAAGCTCAGTAGCACTAGAAATATGTTCAAACCGCATCCCCCTAAGAAAAAAGAGGAAGAGATGCAGATTGGAATGAGAACGTCGTTCCCTATATAGGCGAAGAAAACGATTCGCGGAACAACTTGAGAGTCGCACCCTATCTCAAGAATGGCGAAGACGGTTAGGCAGAGAAATAGAAACAATTGAACTCAAGCTACAAGAATCATACAAAACCCAGGAGAGGCAAAGAGAGCCAAAGGCCATCGGTAAAATAGAGAGAAATCCGAAATATTTTTTCTCCTATGCAAAATCAAGATAAAAAAAAACACATCTTGTATCGGGCCCCTGCGAAAGGGAGATGGAACTTTCTCCGATGACAACAAAGAAATGAGCGAGCTACTGAGGAAGCAGTACGACTCTGTTTTCAGCGAGCCAATAAACGCACTAAAGATTGATAACCCAAATGAATTTTTCATGGATATGATACCAACATCAAATCATATATCAGACGTCACCCTATCCCAACTGGATTTTGAAGAAGCCATAAACAGTATGCTTATGCACTCTGCACCAGACCCGGATTCTTGGAACTCCATATTCATCAAGAACTGTAAAAAACCAACTATCGCAGGCCCTTCATATTCTGTGGAGACAAAGCCTAGATACTGGTGTTATTCCTGGTATACTAAAAACAGCAGAGATAGCACCACTTCATAAAGGAGAAAATAAGGCAGAGGCAAAAAATTGCAGACCGATAGCGTTAACAGCGCACATCATAAAAAATTTTGAGAGTGCTAAGCAGTAAGCTCACAAAATACATAGAATCACAGCATCTCCATAACCCCGGACAACATGGTTTCAGAACAGGACGCTCTTGCCTGTCGCAGTTGCTGGACCACTATGATATGGCATTAGATGCTATGGAAGACAAACAAAACGCTGATGTAATTTACACAGATTTCACAAAAGCTTTTGATAAATGTGACCATGGTGTTATTGCACATAAAATGCGCTCAAAAGGAATTACCGGAAAAGTAGGCAGATGGATCTACAATTTCCTGACCAACAGAACCCAATGTGTAATAGTCAACAAAATAAAATCCAGCCCATCAACCGTTAAGAGCTCAGTCCCCCAGGGTACTGTGCTTACTCCAGTACTTTTTCTCATCCTCATATCGGACATAGACAAAAACACAACCTATAGCACTGTATCATCCTTTGCAGATGACACTAGGATCTTCATGAGAGTAGGCAACATTGAGGACACGGCAAATCTCCAGTCAGATGTAGATCAGGTCTTTCTATGGGCTACAGAAAATAATATGGTGTTTAACGAAGATAAGTTCCAGCTCATGCGCTATGGAAAAAATGAAAATATAAAAACGGAAACCACGTACAAAACTCAGACAAATCATTAAAGGCAATGTAAAGGATCTGGGTGTACTCATGTCGGAAGACCTTACCTTTAAAGAACACAATAAAGTAGCCATCACAACTGCAAGAAAAATGACAGGTTGGATAACAAGAACTTTTCACACTAGAGATGCTATACCGATGATGATACTTTTCAAAACGCTTGTGCTCTCTAGAGTGGAGTACTGCTACACAATGACAGCCCTTTCAAAGCTGGAGAAATTGCTGACCTGGAGAGCGTGCAGAGGTCCTTTACTGCTAGAATCCACTCAGTAAAAAATCTAAACTATTGGGACCGACTAGAGAGCCTAAATCTGTACTCCCTTGAGCGCAGGCGGAAGAGATACATAATAATTTACACATGGAAAATATTAGAGGGGCTGGTCCCAAACCTGCACACAGAAATAACATCACATGAGACCAGAAGACATGGCAGGATGTGCAGAATACCCCTGTTGAAAAGCAGAGGTGCAACTGGTACTCTGAGAGAGAACTCTATCAACATCAGGGGCCCGAGACTGTTCAACACGCTCCCGCTACACATAAGGGGCATAACTGGCAAACCCCTCACAGTGTTCAAGAGAGAACTGGATAAGCACCTCCAAAGGATATCTGATCAACCAGGCTGTGACTCATACGCCAGGCTGCGAGCAGCCGCGTCCAACAGCCTGGTTGATCAGTCCAGCAACCAGGAGGCCTGGTCGATGACCGGGCCGCGGGGACGCTAAGCCCCGGAAGCCCCTCAAGGTAACCTCAAGGTAGGTCCACCTTCGGTAGGAGGCAGAATAAGTCAGCAGATTGGTTCGAGGCCGGTGCAGAGGAACTGTTACCCCTCGTAGAGGAAAAGAGACGAGCTCTCTCATCCTACAAGAACCTGCCCTCAGAAAAGAACCTACAGACTCTCTGTACTGCCCACAGTAGAGTTCAACAAACTGCAAGGTGCTGTGCTAACGATTTCTGGCTTCGACTCTGTTCCAGCATCCAGACTGCGGCCTCTGTCGACAACATAAGAGCCATGTACGAAGGGATCAAACAGGCAACAGGCCCTACACAAAACAGGGCGGCTCCTTTAAAATCAGCCACTGGTGATCATTAAAGACCGTGATCAACAGGTGAATCGCTGGGTGGAACATTACTCCGAACTCTACTCCAGAGAGAACTTGGTCAGCGTAGAAGCCTTGGATGCAATCGAGTGCCTGCCCCTCATGGAAGAACTTGATCTTGAACCGAATGTGGAAGAAGTTGAGAAAGCAGTAGATTCACTTTCTTCAGGGAAGGCCCCAGGAGAAAACGGGATTCCACCTGAAGTTCTGAAGTGCGCTCGTGGAACACTTAAAACTCAACTTCACGAACTTCTGTGCCAGTGCTGGAGGTTATCTTCAGGTTATCTTTTTGAGATGATTTCGGGGCTTTTTAGTGTCCCCGCGGCCCGGTCCTCGACCAGGCCTCCACCCCCAGGAAGCAGCCCATGACAGCTGACTAACACCCAGGTACCTATTTTGCTGCTAGGTAACAGGGGCATAGGGTGAAAGAAACTCTGCCCATTGTTTCTCACCGGCGCCCGGGATCGACCCCGGGACCACAGGATCACAAGTCCAGTGTAATGTCCGCTCGGCCGACCGGCTCCCTGCTTGCTGGAGGGAGGGCTCGGTGCCACAAGACATGATAGATGCAAACATTATCACTCTACAAAAATAAATGTGACAGAAACGATGTCACTAACTATCGCGGCATCTTCCTCCTCAGCGTTGTCGGCAAACTCTTAGCCAGGGTCGTCTTGGTCAGGCTTCAAATTCATGCTGAAAGAGTGTACCCTGAGTCTCAGTGTGGTTTCCGAGCAGAGGTCGACCACTGACATGGTGTTCTTCCTGAGACAGCTTCAAGAAAAGTGCATGGAACAGAGAAAAGCATTGTACATCGCCTTCATTGACCTTGCAAAGGCTTTTGACCTCGTGAGCAGAGACGAACTCTTCAAGATCTTGGCCAAAATTGGCTGTCTACCCACCCTACTCAGCATAATACAATCCATCAACAAGGACATGAAAGGAACAGTCGTGTACGACGGCTCAACTTCTGAACCATTCAACATCAACAGTGGTGCTAAGCAGGGGTGTGTTCTTGCTCCAACCCTGTTCGGCATCTTCTTCGCGATCCTCGTCAAGCATGCCTTTGGAACAACCACAGAGGGCCTCTATCTCCGTACAAGATCTGATGGAAAGCTCTATGATCTATACAGACTCCGAGCAAATACAAAAGTACAGATGCGAATCCTCAGGGAGTTCCTCTTCGCTGACGACGCAGTGATCACCACACACACAGCAGAAGGCCTGCAGCAGCTACTGAACCGCTTTGCCACAGCCTGTTCCGCATTCGGCCTGATAATCAGCCTGAAGAAGACACAGGTGATGGGGCAAGACGTCAATGAGCTACCCTGCATAAATATCTCTGGCTATGTGTTGGAGGCGGTTCACGAGTTTGTATATCTGGGTTCCACACTTTCAGACACACTTTCCCTGGACACTGAACTCAACAGGCGTATCGGGAAGGCCGCAACAACACTGGCCAAGGTCACAAAGCGCGTTTGGGAAAATGCCAAACTGACAGTGCACACCAAGGCACAAGTCTACATGGCATGTGTGGTGAGTACGCTTCTCTACGGCTCGGAATCCTGGACCCTGCACTTTCACCAGGACAGACGGCTCAATACCTTTCACATGCGTAACCTGAGACGCATCCTTGACATCACATGGAAATACCACGTCACCAACAACACAGTACTCGAGAGAACGGGAGTCCCCTCAATGTTCACTCTCCTGCATCAGAGATGCATGCGATGGCTGGGACATGTCACACGCATGGTCGATGGCTGCATACCGAAGGACCTCTTGTATGGAGAACTGGCAACAGGAAGGAGACCCACCGGAAGACCTCAGCTGCGTTTCAAAGATCCCTGCAAACGCGACCTCAAGCAGATGAACATCTACATCAACACCTGGGAGGCAGCAGCTGCGGACAGATCTGCCTGGAGATGCAAAGTGCCGAAGGGACTCCAGCAATTCGAGGATGGTCTGAAGAGGCAGTCGAAGGATAATAGACTTCAAAAGAGGTCTCTACCACTGTCAGACGCACCCGCTTCGGCGTTTATCTGCGCTCGGGACTGTCATTCTTGGGTTGGCCTTCACAGCCACTGCAGGCGCTGCATCCAAGTAGACTACAACAACTAGACACCCAGGGCACATCTCCATAATCCCACGGGATTGACAGAAGCCTACTATATGTCATCATATGTGGCTTTACAAGAATGTAAAATATCAGTGCTTTGTACTCTCATAAACTCAATGTACTGTCTTGTATATAAATAAATTAAATAAAAATAAAATATACATTAAATAAATGCAAACCCCGTGGCATAGGGGTAACACACTCGCCCCGAATAATGATTTGGCCTGGCTTCGTATCGTTGGAGGGGATGATTGACTAGGCACCAGTCCCAAACTGTACATCTCTGTTCACCCAGCAGTGAATGGGTACCTGGTTCTTTAACGTTTTAGAGGGTCGTATTCCAGCTTAAATTAAGATTTAGGACATGTCCGAAACGCTATGCGTGATATTGGCTTCAAAAGAATTTAAGACCTCTTGTATATAAAAATAAATATTTATCTTCCTAGTCTTCCATCTACCAGTCTCCGTGGTTTAGTGGTAAGACACTCGCCTGGCGTTCCACGAACGCTTGTCATGGGTTCGTATCCTGGCCGGGGAGGATTTACTGGGCGCAAATCCTTAACTGTAGCCTCTGTTTAACGCAACAGTAAAATGTGTACTTGGTTGTAAAAACGATTCTTCGCGGCGGGGATTCGTATTCCAGGGACCTGTCCGAAATGCTACGCGTACTAGTGGCTGCACAAGAATGTAACAACTCTTGTATATATCTCAAGAAAAAAAAATCTTCAAGAACTTGCAAATTCCATGGATGGGGCAGGTGTCGCTAACGATTTTTTTTTTTTGAGATATATACAAGAGTTGTTACATTCTTGTACAGCCACTAGTACGCGTAGCGTTTCGGGCAGGTCCCTGGAATACGATCCCCGCCGCGAAGAATCGTTTTTTCATCCAAGTACACATTTTACTGTAGCGTTAAACAGAGGCTGCAGTTAAGGAATTGCGCCCAGTAAATCCTCCCCGGCCAGGATACGAACCCATGACATAGCGCTCGCGGAACGCCAGGCGAGTGTCTTACCACTACACCACGGAGACTGAAATGTTCTTTAAATCTGATTTCTTTGCTTTCCCATAAGATACAGTTTCTGTGATGCATTCACAATAACTATTATATCACCGTTTTTCTGAGGCATATAATATTTAAGCTGTATTGGTGGATGAGGTGGAACATATGGCCTGCTTAAGTGCACATAAAATTTAAAAAAAGAAAACTATTCCAATGTTATATCACAGAAAACGAATTTATCTTAAACTCATTTATTCTCCACTTTGTAGCTTGGACTTTAAATTACGAAATATATATTAATATTAGACAAATATTAGTATAAATATTAATATTAGACAAATATTAGTATAAATATTAATATTAGACAAATATTAGTATAAATATTAATATTAGACAAATATTAGTATAAATATTAATATTAGACAATATTAGTATAAATATTAATATTAGACAAATATTAGTATAAATATTAATATTAGACAAATATCACCCCAAATATTAGACATTATTTGGGGTGATTAATACAAAGACTTGGCCCCAGTGTTTTTAAGTACTCGTAAGTTACATATGAATTAGGGGTATTTAGCTATATAATGAAATGACTAACTTGATAATGGAATGGCAAATGGGTAAGTATTCAATTTTGTTAATACTTCATACCGCTAAGCTCCTCCCACTAACAGGGTAGTCATGGCAATGGTAGACACTTATTATCTTTTTTAAAAACGAAAATGAGAGAGTCAGGGATTCAGAAAGATACATATATAGATATGTATAAATACAGAAAAGATATATAAAGAAAGAGTGATACAGATATAGAGATAGAGACAGTTATAAAGAGAGAGAGATAGACATTGAGACTGAAATACAGAAGGAGAGATACATATAGAGTTGTAGTGATACAGAAACTGAGATAGATAAAGATATAGATTTAAAGAGAGAGAAGAGAGATTTAAATATTTAGGGGTCTACTTTTAATTGGGAAAGGGAACCCATGGCCTTGGAGAAGAGCACGTTATTCCCTGGAGGAAATTTTTAAGTCGCCCAATTCAGATACCATGTTTGTTCTAGCATACTCCTTCTTATATTTAAATTTGTTTATTTATATTTATACAAGTTTGAGAATATAGTGAAAGGTTGAATGTTGTTGATGTTTTTGAGCTCCTCAGTTTCTAGACAGGAAGCGAACAAGGTCCGTTTCCCTCAGGACTGCCACACTGAAGTGTTGAAACAGGAAACTGGCAGCTCTTAGGTTTCTGGTAGTATCAAAGGCCTGCAACCAATTCTCTGAAAAAGATCATGTTGCCTTTGCCCCATGGGCCAAATGTCTCAGATGCTATGAGAACAAATGTGCTGCTATGCAGGCGATGAGTCACAATAACGTGGCTGAAGTATGTTGTTCATACAATTATACTTCACAATCGACTGAGAATGGTCCAGGACGGACCGAAACGTCGTCGTCCCTTCATTTTCTAGTGTGTAGATTGGTCAACAGTGTGCTCATATTCCACTTTCTTTATTATTGATTTTACTGCTTCCCTTTATGCACCACATTCTTGATACGAACCCAGACTAAATGATAAATAGGCTTAAACAGGGGGATACACATGTGTAGTCCCACACCAGCTGTTTGCTCTTCTTCCAAGGACAGATTGTGATAACATTAGGGTAAAATGCAGGATCGTAGTGTATT
>WNGS01168374.1:0-13790 GCA_020271785.1 Procambarus virginalis | reverse complement strand
AGAGGGATAGTAATAGTAATAGAAGCTGCAGAAGGCCTATTGGCCCCATCGAGGCAGCATCCTACTATAACCACCGAATGAGAAGGAGATAGAGAATAAAAGACGATAGCAAGGGAGCGGGGAGGAGAGAGAAGAAAAGGAAAGAGGGGAAAGAAAGAAAATAGAAGGGGTAGGCTTATGTTAAGCCACGTTGTTTGTTAGAAAGATAGAGCATTTGAGTATATACTGTGAAAAAGGGAAGAGTCTCAGCAGCAACCAAAGCCAGGACTCCCTTAATTTCACTTTTTTGTTTCGCGCAAGTTTCATGTTGGGTACATTGTGTATTAGAGCCGATTCAACAAACGGTCCTCTGTGTAGAGTAGAGGCAGGAAGATTATTTGGAGGAAGGACCAATTCAATTGGATGATTAGAATCCCTCACATGGCAGAAGAGGCATTGTTAGTGTCTGTCAGACTTAACACTTCTCTGTGTTCTTTAAGTCTGTCATTCAGGTACGGTATACTCCATACTTTGGCGAAACTGGCCGTACACTGAATGTCAGACTTAAAGAACACAAGAGAAGTGTTAAGTCTGCAGACACCTAACAATGCTCTCTTCTGCCATGTGAGGGATTCTAATCATCCATTGATTGGTCTTCCTCCAACATAACCTTTCCTGCCTCTACTCTACACAGAGGCCGTCTTGTTGAATCGCTCTAATACAAATGTACCCAACATGAACTTGAGTCCTGGCTTTGTTGCTGTTGACTCTTCCTTTCACAGTATATACTCAAATGCTCTAATCTTTCTAACAAACGTGCTTAACATAAGCCTACCCCTTCTATTTTCTTTCTTTCTCTTTCCTTTTCTTTCTCTCTTCTCCCACGCTCCTTGCTATCCTCTTTTTATTCCTATCTCCTTCTCATTCGGTGGTTATAATAGGAGCTGCCTCGTATGGGCCAATAGGCCTTCTGCAGCTTCTATTACTATTACTATCCCCTCTACTACACCTTACTTTGCTCCTCAGCTCTCTCTTGCCTATTTATTGCCCGTCTCTCTACTTCCTCATCACCACGGGAGACATATCCCGTCACGCAGGGTGCAGTCGCACGCACCTCCACAGATCTCCAGTATCATCTATTGATACTGGTAATGGCTCAACAGAGCCACCACTTACGGGCTATTCATGCCCGTGCCACCTTTTGGGTGGCTTAATCTTCATCAATCAATCAATCAACTTCCTCTCTCCACGGGAGACATCTCCCGTTAACGAGGCTAACCATAGCCCGTGCTTCTTGCCCAGCTCCTGTGCCAGGTAAGTTACGGGCTCACCATAGCCCGTGCCCGTGCTACTTGGAACTTGTTCCTAGTAGCTGAATCTATAACAACAACAACAACTACTTCCTCTCCCATTTGGTCACCATTTGGTCCGGGAGTCATCTCCCGTCACGCAGGGTGCAATTGCGCCTCTACAGATCTCCAGTATTATCTCTTGATACTGGTAATGGCTCAAAAGGGCCATCACTTACGGGCTATTCATGCCCGTGCCATCTCTTGGGTGGCTTAATCTTTATCAATCAATCAATCAATCACTTCCTCTCGAGGCTAAACACAGCATCGCTCCTGTGCCCGGTAAGTCCACTACAGGCTCACCATAGCCCGTGCTACTTGCCCCGCTCCTGTGCCAAGTAAGTCCACTACGGGCTCACCATAGCCCGTGCCCGTGCTACTTGCCCCGCTCCTGTGCCAAGTAAGTCCACTACGGGCTCACCATAGCCCGTGCTACTTACAACTTGTTCTGAGTAGCTGAATCTATAACAACAACAACAACATACTTCCTCATCACAATCGACTTGAGAATGGTCCAGGACGGACCGAAACGTCGTCGTCCCTTCACCATCTAGTGTGTGGTCTGGTCAACATCATTATTCCCAAATCCTTTACATGTTGTGTCTGAATGAGTGTGTTCATTCGTGTGTTAGCGTCAGAGCAGCCAACCTGTATAGAGGTTGTCTATTCCTTTTACTCTTGAATGTATAAATATATTGTCTTTTTTTTCTAGTTGAACATGTGCGTATTTTTGTTGTGGTCTGTTGTACCATTGTATTTAAGAAAAAAATTATATTTTTACCGGGTAAGGTAATATGGGATTATTATGTGGATCATTGTTTCTTAAGTGTTAATACCATATTTTCACATTGTATCGCCTGAGGTGAAGTGACTTATATTTTGATAAATATGTGGGGACATTTTCAGACAGTATAGACTTTAACCACTGGACTGCATCGGCCGAGAAAGCATGGTCAGTGAAACTGCGCGAGCCGAGAAAAGACCTATTTAATATTTCGTACCCATTCAAAATGCATGCGCGAGAGGCTAGGTATGAAATGGATCCCTTGGGACCTCCAGTGAGAGGTAGCCATCTTCGAAAAAATTCCCAGAATGTCCTAGTGCTGTTGGATGGCTCAGTTCCAAGTGAGCAACCATGGGTGGCGTAAGGGCCTCTGGCTCCCTGCCCGACGTGGTGTTAAAAGATCGCTCTCTGTCGGTGATATTCAGACCTTATTGTTGAAGAACATAAGGTCATGATATTGATGAAGCTAAGCACAATAAGGACCTAACATAAGGGTCGGATGCAAGTGATACAGCACTCATGAGGACGATACATTGAGCGTATCAAGTTGTACCTGAGCGCCATCCATGCCCACCTATGTTATCTCAAATCTTTATAGATGATACAGAGATTAATCGTTTTCTTGGTTCAATGATGCATCTTTTAGCAGTCCCCGTGGTGGAGTGGTAAAACACACACCTGGTGTTTCGCGAGCGATTTGCCCTGGGTTTGTATCCTCGCTGGGGAAGATTTACTGGGGGTCAATCCTTAACCTTAGCCTCTGTTTACCCAACAGTAAAAATGGGTACATGGTTGTTAACGATTTGGCAAAGTCGTATTCCAGGAAACATAGGATTAAGGACGTGTCCAGAACGCTACGCGTGCTAGTGGCTGTACAAGAATGTAAGAACTCTTGCATATATAAAATATAATCAATAAATAATACTCTAATAATTCAAATAGCATAGATGAACAGTCTTAGCGGATTCCATGGTGGTGTTTTCCATAGATCTTTTCAAGAATACCAGAATCTCTTGCAGATTCTGAACCTTCCTTCCTTACCTTACAGATTCTTTGAACCTTACAAAGCGATCTTTTCACAACTACTTTCAAATTGATATTTTCCAATAATCTTTTCATTATTACCTTAAATTTCACAAGCTTGGCTATATACCACCTACAGGTACTAAGCCAAGGGTGTACGTGAGTGCGTTATTTGCAAGCACACAGAACGAAGGAACAGGAAGCAAAAATCTGTTTGTAACTGGTGCAACAAGAGCGAAGTCGCACTGTGTACCATGGACTGCTTCGTTGATTACCACTCAATTCCGAAGTACTGAGTGTGTAATACAGTGTGTTAAGTGTGTTACTGTGTAAATTGTGTGTAAAACTGTACTTATTGTAATTCTAGTGAATTTGAACAAGTAATACTGCGACAAGAAACATTTATCGTGGACACATTACTACATTTATTGTGGACACATTACTGACACATGTATCACAGTTCCAAGGAACATTAGGAACGTTTTACTGTATAAAGATTGTAAATGATACATATATGCATTATAAAGCATTGGAGATACAAATAAATATTATTTGTAAATATATTTGTGGCAACTTGCGAGGCTTGAACGGCCCATTCGCTGCCGGCGCCATAGCTAGCTGACCGCACCCGGATTTGTTCCAGGAAAACTCACGATTCTGTGCACCCATCAGCTCTATTCATCGCGATTTTGTGAGGAACACTACATCTGTACTCCAAGACCCAAACAATATCTTGTTTTGAAGTCAACAGTTCCGATTTCGCCTACAATTGGCGGTAAAGCAACGTTGTTATTTACCTGCTGTCCAGCAGACTGGTTTTCTGCGCAACCCAGTACGCAGGCGACCCAAACTCTCGAACCACACTTTTTTTTTTTAGGACCGTATCACTGACCCGGTCACTTAAGAGTCCTACCCTGAAGGGCGAGGCGATATCCAGCCGGCATTGCCACAAGGGAGCACTATAGAAGGTGTACTGAGCCTGACAGGGAAAGGTTGACCAAACAGCTCGTTTAGGTGTTATGTATCCCTGATTCCACCTGGACGACTCATTCTACGACCTCCGTTGGAGGGGAATGAATTTCTCCAGGCCTAGGAGTGTCTCGGGCATTAGGTAGGGCAGTGATTCGGTCTTCACTACGTGGAGAGTCATGGGGAAGGCTAAGAGAAAGACGAAATGTTGGCAGCTTTCAGACGAGGAAGGTCGGTGGACCGATGTGCAGCAGGCACCGAAGAAAACTACTCTCGAGGCTTTCGCCACGTGCCTCTACCAGGAAGGCAGCAGACGTAATGGACCTAGAGGGGGCAGCATCAGTCACACACCAGCCAGTGTCAGACAATGCTTCTCTGTCCACAACATAGCCACAGGACAACAGTATGAGACAGGAGAGAACAGCACCAGTCACACACCAGCCAGTGTCTGACACTGTACCTCTCTCCACAGCCATATGGAGTAGTAACGGCAATGGAAAAAAGAACAACCAGAGCTCAATCTTTCCATTACAGTCAACCTGAAAGGAGAAATAATAATAGCACCACAAGACCAACAGACTGCAAATTACTTAGGAAAAGTACGGGTCCTGCAAGGGGAGCCTGTATGCTTGGAAAAGCTGTACCCTTCAGAAAGACGCGCACGAGTCGTGCTTTTGGGATACCCAATCGACTTTCCCCTGGATCCAGTACTCGAACACCAGCAAATTCTGAGTGCGGAACGATGCCGCACAAAAGTAGACAAGGCAGCGACACGTCAAGTTCTGGTGACCGTTATGGGAAGTGTGCCGTTCAGTCTTGGAAATTGGGGAACATACCGACAGAGACCATACGTCCGAGAACCCCTTGCGCTGCTTCAGGTGTCAGAAATACGGCCACCATCAGTCACGCTGCACCGGACAGGAGAGATGCGGAGTGTGCAGCCTGAGACATCCAACCAAAGACTGCATAGCCAAGCACAAGGCAAACCAGGCCACAACAGCCAAATGTCCAAAATGTGGAGGCAAACATCATGCCTGGAGCACAACTTGCTCTGCACGGAAAGAAAAAGTGCAGACAGCTCAGGCAAGGATACGCACACAGACCAGCACCACATACACCAACACCAACGTCTGGAACACTCGTACACCAGCCGCAACAGACACACGCACTCACAGAGCAAAAATTTCCCGAATCTATTAATTCCAAACCAGAAAATACACAAAGGTGCTGCAGAAATACAGCAAATGCAAAAGGGCAAAAAACAATTACTTTCGGAATCGACACACCAGATATACAGTTTTACCACCGAGGTCCGACACTGGTTAGTCATTAGACTTTGAGATGTAAGGCTCGTCCTAATCACACACTTAGACGTTGATAAAACACTCAGGAGAGTGTGGAAAGACTTGTTGTAAATTCCTTACATAAATTTAACAAATCCACAAGCGTGGGTTTGTATCCTGTGTTGTTACGGTGACATTGGCACAGTGTCAATTGGCAATGTTATGTTTGACACCAATTCCCTACCGCACATGTTGTGAACGTACCCAACAACAATTACTGAGCAAATTGAGCGACGAAAGCTTCAAACATTTCCAGCAAGGTCTACAATATTTATAGTAACAAAGAAGATGAAGGAGAATATTGCTATAACATTTGCAGGAGCCTTGTCATAATGTTCACATATTGATCCTGGGTCTAAGTGATCACGATGTGAGACTCAGCGAGTAATGACGTGTATCTTAGTTCACCTTGCTTGTGTACCTTTTATGTGGGAACCCTACTGCTACCTTGTCTGTATCTTACTGACACCTTCTCGTACCTTACTGGTACATTCTTGTATCTTACTGACACCTTCCTTGTACCTTACTGGTACCTTCTTGTACCTTACTGGTCCCTTCTTGTACCTTACTGGTACCTTCTTGTACCTTACTGGTACCTTCTTGAACCTTACTGGTACCTTCTTATACCTTACTGGTACCTTCCTGCACCTTACTGGTACCTTCTTGTACCTTACTGGTACCTTCTTATACCTTACTGGTACCTTCTTGTACCTTACTGGTACCTTCTTGTACCTTACTGGTACCTTCTTGTACCTTACTGGTACCTTCTTGTACCTTACTGGTACCTTCTTATACCTTACTGGTACCTTCCTGCACCTTACTGGTACCTTCTTGTACCTTACTGGTACCTTCTTGTACCTTACTGGTCCCTTCTTGTACCTTACTGGTACCTTCTTGTACCTTACTGGTACCTTCTTGTACCTTACTGGTCCCTTCTTGTACCTTACTGGTACCTTACTGGTACCTTCCAGCACCTTACTGGTATCTTCTTGTACCTTACTGGTCCCTTCTTGTACCTTACTGGTACCTTCTTGTACCTTACTGGTACCTTCTTATACCTTACTGGTCCCTTCCTTTATCTTACTGGTACCTTACTGGTACCTTCCTGCACCTTACTGGTACCTTCTTGTACCTTACTGGTACCTTCTTGTACCTTACTGGTACCTTCTCGTACCTTACTGGTACCTTCTCGTACCTTACTGGTACCTTCTTGCACCTTACTTGTACCTTCTTGTACCTTACTGGTACCTTCTTGTACCTTACTGGTACCTTCTTGTACCTTACTGGTACCTTCTTGTACCTTACTGGTACCTTCTTGCACCTTACTGGTACCTTCTTGTACCTTACTGGTACCTTCTTGTACCTTACTGGTACCTTCTTGTACCTTACTGGTACCTTCTTATACCTTACTGGTACCTTCTTATACCTTACTGGTACCTTCTTATACTTTGCTATATTGTACCAATATAGCAAGTTGCAACAACCAATAAAGCAAGTTGTAACAACCAATATAGCACCTTGTAAAACCCAATAAATAGCAAGTTGTAACAACCAATATTGCAACTTGTAACACTCATATATAGAAAGTTGTAACAACCAATATAGCAAGTTGTATCAACGTTCTAATACGTCATAAAAAACGCTATAAAAGATGCAACAACTTTATTACAAGTTATGACAAACGGAAAATAGGGACAGTAACGTTGGGTGTTGACAAGGTGGTTATATAAGTGTTTGCTTTCACAATATTATGAACATGAGAATATATATGAGGAGGGCGTGGCGAGCTGTGAGTCAGTACACACTTACAACACCTGCTGAGTAAACACACACACTTACAACACCTGCTGAGTAAACACTGACCCATGGTCAGAGTAGTGGTGGGGTATTTCTAGTCCTTTAAAGACCTTGGCATATAAAGTGAATAACTATGCACACTGTTATGACCCAAGAGTAATGACCCAAGTGTAATGACCCAAGCATAATGACCCAAGTGTAATGACCCAAGTGTAATGACCCAAGTGTAATGACCCAAGTGTATTGACCCAAGTGTAATGACCCAAGTGTAATGACCCAAGTGTAATGACCCAAGCATAATAACCCAAAGAAATGACCCAAATGTAATGACCCAAGCATAATGATCCAAGCATAATGACCCAAGCATAATGACCCAAGCATAATGACCCAAGCATAATGACCCAAGTGTAATGACCCAAACATAATAACCCAAGCATAATGACTCAAGTGTAATGACCCAAGCATAATGACCCAAGTGTAATGACCCAAGTGTAATGACCCAAGTGTAATGACCCAAGCATAATGACCCAAGCATAATGACCCAAGCATAATGACCCAAGTGTAATGACCCAAGCATAATGACCCAAGTGTAATGATCCAAGCATAATGACCCAAGCATAATGACCCAAGTGTAATGACCCAAGTGTAATGACCCAAGCATAATGACCCAAGCATAATGACCCAAGCGTAATGACCCAAGCGTAATGACCCAAGCATAATGACCCAAGTGTAATGACCCAAGCATAATGACCCAAGTGTAATGACCCAAGCATAATGACCCAAGCATAATGACCCAAGTGTAATGACCCAAGTGTAATGATATAAGCATAATGACCCAAGTGTAATGACCCAAGCATAATGACCCAAGTGTAATGACCCATGCATAATGACCCAAGCATAATGACCCAAGCATAATGACCCAAGCATAATGACCCAAGTGTAATGACCCAAGTGTAATGACCCAAGCATAATGACCCAAGCATAATGACCCAAGCATAATGACCCAAGCGTAATGACCCAAGCGTAATGACCCAAGTGTAATGACCCAAGTGTAATGACCCAAGCATAATGGCCCAAGTGTAATGACCCAAGCATAATGACCCAAGCATAATGACCCAAGTGTAATGACCCAAGCATAATGTCTCAAGCATAATGACCCAAGTGTAATGACCCAAGCATAATGACCCAAGTGTAATGACCCAAGCATAATGACCCAAGCATAATGACCCAAGTGTAATGACCCAAGTGTAATGACCCAAGCATAATGACCCGAGCATAATGACCCAAGTATAATGACCCAAGCATAATGACCCAAGTGCAATGACCCAAGCATAATGACCCAAGCATAATGACCCAAGTGTAATGACCCAAGCATAATGACCCAAGCATAATGACCCAAGTAATGACCCAAGTGTAATGACCCAAGCATAATGACCCAAGCATAATGACCCAAGCATAATGACCCAAGCATAATGACCCAAGCATAATGACCCAAGTGTAATGACCCAAGCATAATGACCCAAGCATAATGACCCAAGTGTAATGACCCAAGCATAATGACCCAAGTGTAATGACCCAAGCATAATGACCCAAACATAATGACCCAAGTGTAATGACCCAAGCATAATGACCCAAGCATAATGACCCAAGCATAATGATGTTACCACCCTCGAGACTAAATAAGATTCTTCTCCCAGCAGTGTACATAAAAGATTTAATATAGGCCTTTGTAAATACGTCTAGGGGGTATAAGATAAAGCACTGCATAAAATGGGGAACAATATATTTATGCTAAGGGGGACAAACATAACAATTAAATGGTACGTAAATAGAGCCAGAAATATTTATCAGCATGCAAATTAAAATAAAATCCTTCTCGAGCAATGAGCAATATTAATAGCACTTAAAAATTTAATTACGAGAATACAATATCATCTGACCAGGAAATAAAAACTTTGAATGACTAAATATACAAATCAAGGACTTAACTTAATACATGTCTACACTCGACCACAGCCACCACGCTACTAACCCACGCGTCTGTCCACAGGCCAAGCGTCTACTAACAAAACAACTAACTATCCACATAACATTGTGGAATTACTAATAATAAATGGTAATACTAAATAACAAGATATTATTAATCAAAAGAGTACACCATTACATTAGTTTATACAATAGCATTTACAGACAAATAAATAGGAGTTATAAATCAAGGTTAAATCATAAACACTCGCTTGACAATACTTTCCCACGCTACTCACATATCCAACCTGATCAACCCCCACAGAGAAACACATGAGAATTGTAACACGAAAGCCTCATACAATAATATGCAACTCAAGCACACTAATACATGCTATAATATATATCATATAACATACAAAAATCTCACATTATACAACTGGATGCTATAATGATTAAAGAATAAGACAATACAGTAATACAATAATTAAGAGTAATGAGAGGATCTTAACAAGATTCGTAACAAATGACCCAAGCATAATGACCCAAGCATAATGATTCAAGCATAATGACCCAAGCATAATGACCCAAGTGTAATGACCCAAGTGTAATGACCCAAGTGTAATGACCCAAGCATAATGACCCAAGCATAATGACCCAAGCATAATGACCCAAGCATATTGAACCAAGTGTAATGACCCAAGCATAATGACCCATGCATAATGACCCAAGCATAATGACCCAAGTGTAATGACCCAAGCATAGTGATCCAAATGTGATGACCCAAGTGTAATGACCCAAGCATAATGACCCAAGCTTAATGACCCAAGTGTAATGACCCAAGCATAATGACCCAAGCATAATGACCCAAGTGTAATGACCCAAGTGTAATGACCCAAGTGTAATGACCCAAGTGTAAAGACCCAAGCATAATGACCAAGCATAATGACCCAAGTGTAATGACCCAAGCATAATGACCAAAGTGTAATGACCCAAGCATAATGACCCAAGCATAATGACCCAAGTGTAATGACCCAAGCATAATGACCCAAGCATAATGACCCAAGTGTAATGACCCAAGAATAATGACCCAAGCATAATGACCCAAGCATAATGACACAAGTGTAATGACCCAAGCATAATAACCCAAGTGTAATGACCCAAGCATAATGACCCAAGTGTAATGACCCAAGCATAATGACCCAAGTGTAATGACCCAAGTGTAATGACCCAAGTGTAATGACCCAAGTGTAATGACCCAAGCATAATGACCCAAGCATAATGACCAAGCATAATGACCCAAGTGTAATGACCTAAGCATAATGATCCAAGCATAATGACCCAAGCATAATGACCCAAGCATAATGACCCAAGTGTAATGACCCAAGTGTAATGACCCAAGCATAATGACCCAAGCATAATGACCCAAGCATAATGACCCAAGCATAATGACCCAAGCATAATGACCCAAGCATAATGACCCAAGTGTAATGACCCAAGCATAATGACCCAAGCATAATGACCCAAGTGTAATGACCCAAGAATAATGACCCAAGCATAATGACCCAAGCATAATGACACAAGTGTAATGACCCAAGCATAATAACCCAAGTGTAATGACCCAAGCATAATGACCCAAGTGTAATGACCCAAGCATAATGACCCAAGTGTAATGACCCAAGTGTAATGACCCAAGTGTAATGACCCAAGTGTAATGACCAAGCATAATGACCCAAGCATAATGACCCAAGCATAATGACCCAAGTGTAATGACCCAAGTGTAATGACCTAAGCATAATGATCCAAGCATAATGACCCAAGCATAATGACCCAAGCATAATGACCCAAGTGTAATGACCCAAGTGTAATGACCCAAGCATAATGACCCAAGCATAATGACCCAAGCATAATGACCCAAGCATAATGACCCAAGCATAATGACCCAAGTGTAATAACCCACGCATAATGACCCAAGCATAATGACCCAAGTGTAATAACCCAAGTGTAATGACCCAAGCATAATGACCCAAGTGTAATGACCCAAGTGTAATGACCCAAGTGTAATGACCCAAGCATAATGACCCAAGCATAATGACCCAAGTGTAATGACCCAAGCATAATGACCCAAGCATAATGACCCAAGTGTAATGACACAAGCATAATGACCCAAGTATAATGACCCAAGTGTAATGACCCAAGTGTAATGACCCAAGCATAATGACCCAAGCATAATGAACCAAGTGTAATGACCCAAGTGTAATGACCTAAGCATAATGACCCAAGCATAATGACCCAAGCATAATGACTCAAGTGTAATGACCCAAGCATAATGACCCAAGCATAATGACCCAAGCATAATGACCCAAGCATAATGACCCAAGTGTAATGACCCAAGTATAATGACCCAAGCATAATGACCCAAGCGTAATGACCCAAGTGTAATGACCCAAGCATAATGACCCAAGTGTAATGACCCCAGTGTAATGACCCAAGTGCAATGACCCAAGCATAATGACCCAAGCATAATAACCCAAGCATAATGACCCAAGCATAATGACCCAAGCATAATGACCCAAGTGTAATGACCCAAGTGTAATGACCCAAGCATAATGACCCAAGTGTAATAACCGAAGCATAATGACCCAAGTGTAATGGCCCAAGCATAATGACCCAAGTGTAATGACCCAAGGGTAATGACGCAAGCGTAATGACCCAAGTGTAATTACCCAAGCATAATGACCCAGCATAATGACCCAAGTGTAATGACCCAAGTGTAATGACCCAAGCATAATGACCCAAGCATAATGACCCAAGCATAATGACCCAAGCGTAATGACCCAAGCATAATGACCCAAGCATAATGACCCAAGTGTAATGACCCAAGTGTAATGACCCAAGTGTAATGACCCAAGCATAATGACCCAAGCATAATGACCCAAGTGTAATGACCCAAGCATAATGACCCATGCATAATGACCCAAGCATAATGACCCAAGTGTAATGACCCAAGCATAGTGATCCAAATGTGATGACCCAAGTGTAATGACCCAAGCATAATGACCCAAGCTTAATGACCCAAGTGTAATGACCCAAGCATAATGACCCAAGCATAATGACCCAAGTGTAATGACCCAAGTGTAATGACCCAAGTGTAATGACCCAAGTGTAAAGACCCAAGCATAATGACCCAAGCATAATGACCCAAGTGTAATGACCCAAGCATAATGACCAAAGTGTAATGACCCAAGCATAATGACCCAAGCATAATGACCCAAGTGTAATGACCCAAGCATAATGACCCAAGCATAATGACCCAAGTGTAATGACCCAAGAATAATGACCCAAGCATAATGACCCAAGCATAATGACACAAGTGTAATGACCCAAGCATAATAACCCAAGTGTAATGACCCAAGCATAATGACCCAAGTGTAATGACCCAAGCATAATGACCCAAGTGTAATGACCAAGTGTAATGACCCAAGTGTAATGACCCAAGTGTAATGACCCAAGTGTAATGACCCAAGCATAATGACCCAAGCATAATGACCCAAGCATAATGACCCAAGTGTAATGACCTAAGCATAATGATCCAAGCATAATGACCCAAGCATAATGACCCAAGCATAATGACCCAAGTGTAATGACCAAGTGTAATGACCCAAGCATAATGACCCAAGCATAATGACCCAAGCATAATGACCCAAGCATAATGACCCAAGCATAATGACCCAAGCATAATGACCCAAGTGTAATGACCCAAGCATAATGACCCAAGCATAATGACCCAAGTGTAATGACCCAAGAATAATGACCCAAGCATAATGACCCAAGCATAATGACACAAGTGTAATGACCCAAGCATAATAACCCAAGTGTAATGACCCAAGCATAATGACCCAAGTGTAATGACCCAAGCATAATGACCCAAGTGTAATGACCCAAGTGTAATGACCCAAGTGTAATGACCCAAGTGTAATGACCCAAGTGTAATGACCCAAGCATAATGACCCAAGCATAATGACCCAAGCATAATGACCCAAGTGTAATGACCCAAGTGTAATGACCTAAGCATAATGATCCAAGCATAATGACCCAAGCATAATGACCCAAGCATAATGACCCAAGTGTAATGACCCAAGTGTAATGACCCAAGCATAATGACCCAAGCATAATGACCCAAGCATAATGACCCAAGCATAATGACCCAAGCATAATGACCCAAGTGTAATAACCCACGCATAATGACCCAAGCATAATGACCCAAGTGTAATAACCCAAGTGTAATGACCCAAGCATAATGACCCAAGTGTAATGACCCAAGTGTAATGACCCAAGTGTAATGACCCAAGCATAATGACCAAGCATAATGACCCAAGTGTAATGACCCAAGCATAATGACCCAAGCATAATGACCAAGTGTAATGACACAAGCATAATGACCCAAGTATAATGACCCAAGTGTAATGACCCAAGTGTAATGACCAAGCATAATGACCCAAGCATAATGAACCAAGTGTAATGACCCAAGTGTAATGACCTAAGCATAATGACCCAAGCATAATGACCCAAGCATAATGA
>WNGS01168373.1:0-12735 GCA_020271785.1 Procambarus virginalis | reverse complement strand
AAAATTGAATTTTATACAATATTTTTTACGAAGACATAAATTTGAGTCTGTGTGCATGAGCGGGTAGACGAAACAGGACTCGCGGGAGAGTCCTTGGCATGCGAAAGTGTTAACCTCAAGATAAGGTACCAGCGAGAAGGCGTATGCTCGCAAGGAGGTCGTGTAACAACTGCAGACCTCTGATGGATATACAGTGTTCCCCGAGTGTGCCTATGGCACCACTGCACTCCACTGGTACTATCCCGCAAGTTCTACCAGATAGGCGGGACCCAAAAACCAGAGCGCATAAACCTTGCAAGCACAGCCAGAAGCCCTACCAGGCGAGTACAGAACCAACACCACAAACCCCCACACCACATAACACTAACAAAGGTGGGACCCCTGAATGACCCTAGCATGGGATGGACATGCACAAGAGTGGGACAGGAAGGGGTGAAAAAAGGGGACCGACACTGGTGTGCGAACGGTCTCAGTCGTACAAAAAGAGACCTAAAGAAAGACAGGCAAATAACACCACATCCAGCGCCCTGCCAAAAGACGCCAGACCGCAGAAACTCACCTGGCAAACGGTGGCTCGAAGTGACACGACTCAACCGAGCCAGAAGAACCTGGGAGCACCGCCAGGTGAAGAAGCCAGAGCCGGACCTGCAGGAGAGCAAGGAAGAGGCGAAGAAGGCGGCCCACACCCATGACACAGGGGAAACCTCGGCGGCCTCCCCACAACTGGAACCCAGGACACCCCCGGAGCGAAAAGGGGCACATACCGCGGCAAGGGAGAAGAGCGAAAGGCGAAGCACTGGAGCAAAAAGACGACGAACACCGGCACTACACACCGCCCAGACCAAAACAAACTCCGCGGCGCACGCGCATGACATGCTGGCCGAAAACGCGCAACCTACCCTGCGGGAAGGCGGCAACCAAGACTACTGCACAAGAAAAGTAGCCAAAAGAGTGAGCAGGAACAAGAAAACCGGGCAAAGAAGCGAAGACAGAGCCCAAAAAAGGCACGCAACCGGGCACAAGTAGCCCAACAGGGCCACAAGTAGCCCAACAGGGCCACAAGTAGCCCAACAGGGCCACAAGTAGCCCAACAGGCCCAGAAAGAGCCCAAACCGGGCCAAAAGTAGCCCAACAGGGCTACAAGGAGCACAACAGGACCACAAGGAGCCCAACAGGGCTACAAGTAGCCCAAACTCGGCAACAAGGACGAGGAGCCGACAGACGTTCCAATAACGCGGGAAGGAGGAAAAACCTTCCCGAACCCTCGAGAACACGGAAGCCAAAACCAGTCCCGAAGGCACACAAAGGCGCATGCGCACCCGAGACCAGTAGTCATGTAGAACCCCCAGAACGGGGAAACATGACGAAAACACCGTCCCCCCCAAAAAAAGGGTGGGGGGAAACATCCACCCACAGGACGGAACCAACCGACTCAAAGGCCAAGGAACCGAGCCCGGGGAGGGGCCGACGCCCAACAGCACGTACGGCGAGTGGAGAGGAAAACCCCACTCCGCGTAACCACAAGCCCCGCCGAGAGGGGGATAAAAACCCCCACGGGGTCCTATGGGGCCAAGGCCCCCCAAGTCAGCCCCTCCGCAGCCCCGGGAACCCACACAACAGGCCCGGGGCCGAGCCGTCCCCTAAAGCCCCGGCCGTACCAGAAAACCGGGACAGCCGTGAAAACACTAAGGAAGGGAGCCCACTGGCAGACTCTTACAACACGGCTGGAGGAACAGGCTCGAATGCCCCCGTCACTACCCCGGAGTCCCAACCCGAGTCTCAACACCACCAAACCCCGCCCTGAACCTACAGACGGTAAGGAACCGGATGCAGGCAGGAAGGGGAATCCAGGGGAAAAACAAGAACCAAAACGGGGCAGCCCCGGGGCTCCCGGGGAGTTACCACGAGAGCGTTGCCACCACCAAGGCTCAAGTGCAACGCCTCTGCTGCCCGCACCAGCTGAGCACAACTGGGTAACCGAGCCATAACGAGCAACAAACTCACAGGACTCCGGGTCGAAGGTGTCACCGACCCCACAGGCAGCAGACGGAGGCAAAACAGAGAGTCACCCAGAGACAAGGGGTGAGCAACCCTCAAACTCGCTGGAAGCGAGGGGGGGGCTCTGGGGTCACATCCATCGGACCCACGCGCCCCCAGGGGTTTCCCAGGGTCCCGAGCGTTTACTATAAGAGGACTCGCGCTCAGGTAATCCCAGGCAGGGTACTGCTAACCGGCACCCAAAACTACCAAACAACTTTCTAAGAGCTGAACCCCGGGACGTGTACACTCACGGGGACCTAGCAGGGGGTACCACCAGAAAACTCAGAACACAAGGGACACCAGGGGCAAGAACGAAGGCAGACCCCCCCACCAGGTAGATAAACAAAAAGAAAAAGAAAACCCCGCAAGAGGACAGCGTACCCAAGCGGAACAGAGCCGGCCGCTATGATTGGGAAAAGACAAGCTGCACAGTACCCTGCGCCCCACCAGTGCAAAACTGCCCCTTACTCTAAGGCGAACAAGGGAGACAGAACACCCGAGCACACAAAGAGCGGCCGAAAACCAAGCAGTAAACGGCCTAGCAGGGGCAGACCCCAAGGAACTTGTGGAAGGTGGCCCCAAGTCCCAAGGGCAGTACTTACAGGGCACCTAGGGAAGGGAACCCTAGGCGCATGCAGCCCGAGTACTGGAGAATCACTCCCGGCTTGCGCACCACCTAGAAAACAGACACCACACTCTAGGTGCAGTGCTGAAACAACCACTGGAGCCGGAGCACATAACCGGTGCCTATAGCATCAGCCGAAGAACTGATGGGTGGATAGCCGGCGTGGGAGGTCTGGGGCTCCACCTTCCCCCTCCCGAGGAGGGGGGAGCTGCGCAGACAGCGGCGCGGTGACGTGTGACGTCACACTAGTTTGCTTGTTTTTCTGTTTGGGAGTTCTATCCACTAGTTCGGATTTTGGTAGCAATTTTAACCAGAATAGGGGTTTGTTTTGGGGCGCTTACCTTTCTGGGTGCCTGTCCCGGTCGATGGCAGACATAGAATGCTTCCAACCACACGGGGGCTTCTATAGGCCATTGCTCCCCTTGCCTCTCTGAGGGGGCCCGGTTCTGGCCGTGGTCCCCGGTAGGCCTAAGAACTCCATACACATGACTGATGCCAAAGTCTGAAATTAGCATATCAGCCTGGGATAGCTCCGGGGAGCCGACGGGGCTCCCCCCAGAAATGTTGCTAAACTAAATATATAACCCAAAAATATATAATTTGATGTAAATCAAATATTTGAGAGAAATTTATGTTACTGGATCTGGCTTAAACACCAGCCTACTGTAGGGTGTACGTATAGACCTAGTCTGTGTTCGAACAGTATGCACCCAGTGCCCTTAGCTTTGTCTGCGACTGACGTACAGTATTTAACCGCCGGTGGAAGAATAATCGTGGGATTTACAATTTTTTGACTACAGCTGTATTGATATACAACAAAATGTCTCAGGGGTTTACTAATAGTGCCTTATTAATGCCAAAAAATGAAGCAATATTTTACAAGAACTAGTAGCAGAAAATCAACCAGCACGAGAACAGCTGTACCCTGCACGAGCACAGCCGTACCCAGCACGAGTTTTAAGTGTGTACATAGTGTTAAAATTAAAGTTGCAGTAATTTTAGTGTACAATAGTTTTCATTAACTGTATTGTAGTACTCAACATACAGCAGAACTACTTAATCAACACAGTGTTAACGGTATAATACACTAAAGTACGTATTTACTCTACAGCATTCACAACTCCATGAGACTTTAAGCTGGACATAACTCAAACAACAAAGTAAATAACAAATGTAACACAGTATTTTTTAGTAGGGTAATAATACATAGGTACAGTATATAATATGATAATGCATTTTTATTGTGTACAAGAAAAAAAAACAGTGTTGAATGTAATGAAACGCCATTTTCTGGGTAAGTCCCGGAGGCTCCCCGGAGCTATCCAGGCTGAATGAATATGTATAACTTTCTGGCATCAGTCAAAGTGCTAGGAGTTCTTGCCTACCGGGGACCACGAGCCAGAACCTGGCCCCCTCAGAGAGGCACGAGGAGCAATGGCCTATAGAAACCCCCTTGTGGTTGGGAGCATTCTATGTCTGCTATCGACCAGGATAGGCACCCAGAAAGGTAGGTGCCCCAAAACAAACCCCTATTCTGGTGAAAATATTGCTACCAAAAGCCGAACGAATGGACAGAACTCTCCAAACAAAATTATCAAACTAGCATGACGTTATCACGTCGCCGCACTACTGTCTGCGCAACCCCCCCTCCTCCCCGGGAGGGGGAAGGGGGAGCCCCAGACCCTCCACGCCAGCGATCCAACTGGTAGTTCTTAGGCTGGATGTCAAAATATGCGATAAACGCCGCCGACCGAAGGGAGAGTGGGATGCCAGGGCGCTTCCGGGACTCACCCAGAAAATGGCGTTTCATTACATTAAAGCTGGTTTTCTGGGGGGAGCCCCGTCAGCTCCCCGGAGCTACCTCACCACAGATAAGGAAAACAGGGAAGGAACCGGGAGGCGGATGCCACACGCCCTAACCTAAAAACCAAGACCACAGACAAAACAAAGACCAAAACGAGAAGAAAATAGATCACCCAGGCCAACGACCAGGACGACACCAGAACTCAAGAGCAGGCCGGAGGTGAAACAACGCCCAGGACAGCAAGCGGAACGGAGCAGAAGGAACCGCAACACCGAACGCAAGCAGGAGCGGCTCTGCCAGCACCACCCAAAACGAGATGACAAGACACGGTCCCAGACAACGGTCCCAGAACAACCCCGAAGGGAAGACAAGCCAACCCTATCAGAGACCGAAGGACCCTTCGCAGTGATAGGAAAACCGGAAGGACAGCCAGGAAAACCACACACCACCCCCGAGACGAAGCACGCAGGTGGGAGACCAATAATGAACCTACCAGCGCCGACACAAACGACGAGAAACTAGCAAAAACCACGAATGAAAGCACAAAACGTGAATCGAAAAACAGCGACCCCACAACCCAAAGGAGCAACAGAACCATCTCCAAGCAGGGAAGAATAACGCACACGTCCCTGAGGCATCCAAGAGGAGAACTATGCAGGACGTGAACCGCAGGAAAGCAAACACACCCATCCCGGAAAAGGGACAAAGAAAAACCGGAGTCAGAACCGGAACCCAGCTACCGGTTCCAAGAAAAGGAACCAGGAAGGTAAGAGCAGCGGACCGAAAGTCCACAACCCCCCCCACAGACAGCACAACACCGAAGCCTGCAGTAAGCCATAAAGAAAATTGTAGGAACTCAGTACCAAAACGGAACACCAGAGAAGTCCAAAAGCAGGGAACTGAACATGGACAGAGGCCCACCTGAGCACCCAACATTAGGATAGTCAAGAAGCACCGACCCAGATACACAAGCAAGTGTAGCATAAGAGGAGGAAAAACAGAAATAGGGAAAGAAAACCCCGAATACGGACCAAGGAGCGGCCGGGAAGGAATGCACACGACCAATCACAAAATGGGTAGAGGGCGTACATACCCGAGGGACCTCATGGACAGCAGGGTGCAACCAGGCACCGAAGATAGGCAAGGAATGAGTGTCCAGATAGGGAAAAGACCCAGATGCCGACAACGAAACCAAAAGCACCGAAACGCGGGGCAGAACCCCACAAGACAACAAAGAACAAGAGACACGAACAAAGGAGTCACTGAAGACACACGCAAGGTGACCAAACACAACACACCACACCAAAAAACCCTGTTAGGAACCATCGACACAACCCCGCCAAACGGGGAAGAGTAAACAAGGATGGAGCAGTGACCAAGGGTGGTGTAGCAAGTAGAATAACCCAATAATATACTCGCTCCAAATGCATATGCCTAATGAGAGAAGCAAAGCTCTTCGTAGTACTAAGTACCGAACTCAAACCTTTCCCTACTCCCTGTTAATATTCCTGCCAACCTCTGGAGAACGGTGAGGTGTTGCTCGAGCATATAAGCAGCAAAGTAGCGAATAATAACTAGTCTACTTGCAAATGTGGTCTAGAACAGACACTTGCGAGATAGTGTACCAACTCTGTGCACTCAACACACACCATTGCCCGCCAAAGTATCACCTGCATACTTCTGTATACTCAACCAAATATAATTAGTCTCTTAGTGTCCGTGTTTATTGTTACCATTCTTTAAGTAACGATAGAACTGGTACAGTGGCACACGCCACCCTTGTGGCACATTTTGGACACAAAACAATGGGTATAAAATAAATAAGTGTAGATTTAGGAAAGACTTGAGGAAATACTGGTATGGTAACAGGTTCGTTGATTTCGAGAACCAATTACCACGTAACGTGGTGGGGAGACCCACGATTGGTACAAGCGTGGGTTGGACATTTATATGAGTGGAAAAGGGTGGTAAGAAATAGGAGCTGCCTTGTATGGGCCAATAGGCCCTCTACAGTTCCTCTGTTCTTATGTCCGGAAGTGCGTATGCACAAGGGGACACAGGAGGAAGCCGAGTACCCAAAGGAGCCAGAGACACGAAAAAGAACCTGATCAATGTCATAGGGGAAAGGAAGCAGAAAGCACTAGGAAGCTACGTGGTGAAGGCAGACCCCACCCACAGGAACAAATGTTGAGAAGACAGAGCCCAGGATGCTCAGGAAACTGCACAACCGTCCACCGACAGGTGAGAGGCGGGGCCCAAGAGCCAGAGTTCAACCCCCGCAAGCACAACTAGGAAAGCACCCCACCAAAAGGCGAGAACCAGCACCTGGCCGACAGAGGTGCCAGACATGACAAGCTCACCTGCAGAGCAGACACACGACCGTGCCACAACACAGGCGAGCCAAGTAACATACCAAGAGCATCGATAGTGGTGCGCTCGAAACGCCATGCATACTCGAGGCAGTAGGCATTGTATGTACCGTTACCTGAAGAAAATTCGGAAGTCTAAGGAGAAATACGTCCAGAGGAACGCACCTCGCAGAAGACGAGGAGCAGTACAGAGGGGGAGGAGGCGGCGTCACGCTGAGACATCCCACACCCAGAAGCAGAGGAAGAACGAAGTGACGCCCCCAGATATAAAATCCAGAACACCCTCAGCATCCAGAGGGCTACGACTGGAGGGGGAAAACGAGCAAGAAGCCATAGAAAACCGCGAGAAACGACAAGAACACACGAGCACACCACCCATAAACAAAACACACAACCCGGCCCCAGCGCACGAGGTACGAAACGCACCACCCAGTGGATGGGTGGCATGGCTCATACACCAGGCAGACACACATATCGTACACACACATAACATACAAACACAACGTATACACACATCGTACAAACACCAGGAAGGCGTATGTAACAAAGACAAAGAACGGCGAAACTGGAAATAGAGACGTCGTGAAAATAAAACACAGCAAAAACAAAGCGAAAGATGACAGAAGACGGAAGGTAACCAACGAGGCCGACAAAAGACCAGAGGGAAACCACACCTGAAATCAACAGACGTTACAATAATATTGGAAAGTACAAAGAGATGCGTGAACCAACGAGAATCACGACACGCAAACACAAACGCACGGAAGTACAAATGGACAAAAATAAACCCCGGATCAAGGGACACGCAGGGACCCCGACACAAAGGGACAGTATCGCGACGTAAACGTGAAAAGGGGAAGGAAAAGAGAGGGCGAAACACCCCCCCAGGAACGATGGGACTGACGAACCCGAAGGAACACGGAACTGAACCCAGGGAGGGGTATACCCGAAACCAACAGGAACACAGAGGAGGAAGGAACAACCCCACTATGAGGAACTGCCAGCCCCTCACCAAGGGTACAAAGACCCAAGAGGGGCAAACGGGGCCGAGGCCCCCCTCCAGGCAAACCCTCCCCAACCCTGGGAACCACGCCGCCACCCCGGAAGAGGAATCCCGAGACCGCCCGAGTCTCAACCCAACCAGACCCCACCCCGAACCCCGAAACCCACCTACGGTTCGGAGCCAGAAGCAAGGGAGGAAGTGTGCAGAATAGAAGGGGAAGGACGAGGAGCAGAAGGAGCCAGAGCCGAAGCAACCCCCACCCCAAGTCCAGATCCCAACAACCAAAACGGGGCAGCCTCGGGGCATCCGGGGCAGCCTCGGGGCATCCGGAGCCACAAACAACCAAGAGCAGCAACAACCTACACCCAGCAAGCAACGCCGCAGCCGCCTGCACAGGCGGCTGTGCACAGAACTCTAGGTCCACACAGAACACATAGGTCCGGTCGTGATGGTCAAGCGGATTAAGGCGTCCCTGTACATACCAGTTGCGTTGCTCCTGGCAGTATGGGTTCGAGTCACTTCTGGGGTGTGAGTTTTCAGTATATATATATATATATATATATATATATATATATATATATATATATATATATATATATATATATATATATATATATATGTCGTACCTAGTAGCCAGAACTCACTTTTTGGCCTACTATGCAAGGCCCGATTTGCCTAATAAGCCAAGTTTTCCTGAATTAATATATTTTCTCTAATTTTTTTCTTATGAAAGGATAAAGCTACCCATTTCATTATGTATGAGGTCAATTTTTTGTTATTGGAGTTAAAATTAATGTAGATATATGACCGAACCTAACCAACCCTACCTAACCTAACCTAACCTATCTTTATAGGTTAGGTTAGGTTAGCTAGCCGAAAATGTTAGGTTAGGTTAGGTTAGGTAGGTTAGGTTGTCGAAAAACAATTAATTCATGAAAACTTGGCTTATTAGGCAAATCAGGCCTTGCATAGTAGGCTGAGAAGTGCGTTCTGGCTACTAAGTACGACATATATATATATATATATATATATATATATATATATATATATATATATATATATATATATATATATATATATATATATATATATATATATATATATATATATATGTAGGGTTTGTGAGCGTACCACCTCTGGTGCCAATGTGGGGACCCATAGCCTCGAAGAAGAAAATAAAAAGTATTCAGAGAAGACCTTGTGGTTTTTCGCTGAACACTAATATTCACTCACTCACTCACTCACTCACTCACTCACTCACTCACTCACTCACTCACTCACTCACTTGCATCAGAGGAGTTCCAGCATATTTCAACAGTCCTAAGTATTGTAGTACAGGTTGAGGATAGTGAGTGGTGTCCCAGAGATCATAAAGGTAGTGCTTTTGAAAAATAGATGAGATAACAGGAATGTGCCAAGGGAAGTGAAAAATTGGGTGACAAAAAGTTGCCCCTATAGTGTTTACAGTGCAGAGAACAACATTCAAGATGGCCACTGACAAGAGGAAAAACAAAACAGAGCTTGATTTTGTGGGATTCAATGAAGAAAGCATTAATATTAGCAGTTTACACAACAAGTTGGTAAAATTAGATACTATAGTGAACTCTCATGTAGAAATAATTAGTAAATTGAAAGAAAGTAATGATCATTTGAATAGCAAAGTTTTAGGTCTTGAGGGTTTAGTGAAAGACTTGCGCAAGGAAAAGAGTCAATTGGAAACAAATTGCAAAGCCATGGAAGAAGAAAATATACTCTTAAAAATAGCTTTGGAAGAAGTTAGAGCAAATTTAAACATAAATGATTACAATAGGCTAGGCAAGGAAATTCAAGAGGAGAAACAGCTTTTGTCAGCACAGATGGAGGAAGTTACACAGGGAATAGAACAGTGCAAGAAAGATATGCAACTCACCTATGCACAAGTGGCCAAGGAGAAGGAAAGAATTGAAGAAGTAGTAAAGGAAGCCCAACACTGCAGCAACCAAGATAAAACAAACATTAGGCTAGAAGTGAGAAAGGAATTGGCATCTAACCCGAGGTTGGTGCAAAACACAGTTGATCGGAGTAAGTCCCTGATAATTTTTGGCTGCAAAGAAAAGGAGATAACATCTAGGTCAGAAAGAGCTGTAGAAGAAGCAAAAGTAGTAGATAAAATTGTTGGCCTCGTGGAAGGTCTTACAACCATAGAGAATGTGTGTGACTACAGGAGAATAGGCAGATATGTAAAAGGGAAAGATCGACCTTTGAGGATCACCCTAAACGGTGCCAAGCAGATGGAAGAAGTACTAAGGAATGCTAGAAAGTTACAAAGTGATGAGGATGGGAAAATGTGGTCGTTAAGACGAGATCTTTCAAGAGAAGACAGAGAGAAGCTGAAACTGAACCTCGCTGAGGCAAAACGTTTAAATGAGAGCAGGAATGAAGAAGAAATCAATTCTTTTTTCTACAAAGTGTTAGGGGTAGGCAGACCAGTAAAGTGGTACATAAAGGCAAACCAACAAAATCAATAGAAAGAGGGGGAGTGAAGAATAAGGAGAGGGGGAACAAGTTCCTGAAGATTGCATACACCAACATAGATGGAGTAAGATCGAAGATATTGGAGTTAAGTGATGTAATACAGATGCAGACACCAGACATTGTTGCACTCACGGAGACAAAACTTGAAGATGATATTTAAATGAGGTCATATTCCCAAGGGGCTACTCAATTTGGAGAAGGGACAGAAAAATTAGGAAAGGCGGTGGCGTTGCTGTGCTGGTGAAAGAACACATAAAGGTGAAGGAAATAATGACTGCCAATCCACAAGAGGTTGACATAATAGCACTAGAGATCTGCCATGAAGATGATAAACTAATGGTCATAAATGCATATAGTCCACCACCAAGCAGCACATGGTCAAAGGAGGAGCTAGATAGTAAACGAGAAGGTCTTATAACAATAATGAGAGAGATTATAGCGAGAGCGGATAACGATAGGTCACGACTGTTGATAGTTGGTGACTTCAACTTGAAATCCATAGACTGGGAAGCATATGAAGCTAAAACGAAGATTTTTGGACCTGTAAATTTGTAGACCTCATCCTGGAAACATTCTTGTATCAACATGTTAAACAAGCTACGAGGATGAGGGAAGGGACGTTCCCTCCATGCTAGATTTACAANATGATGCAATGCGCAATTTACTGCAAGTCGGCCAAAGCATCATATGATGCGATGCGCAATTTAAGGGTTAACAGTGAAAATTCAGATACTCAGATATGGCAAAAATGAGGATCTTAACCCTCAAACCGCTAGGGGCCCAAATGGAATTCACACCCACAGGCGCACCAAAAAAAAAAAAAACAAAAAATTCTTTCATCTTATAGAAGTGTTCATTTTTGTTCCCTGATCACGGAAAAAATAAAAAAAAATCGTAGGTGGCATATTTTAGCCGCAATAGGGTAGGGAAGTGTGGCAAAGAAGGGCGTTGGCAGAGCCTTCGCCAGACGAGGTCTACTCCGCACGAGCTGTCAGACGGCAGTTGCCACAAATATATTATTACCTAATTATTTCAATGTCTCTGACTGATTTTTTCTTAGTTTTTTGCAGTAATATTATTCCATATAGTGAATTGTGGTATATTTATTTAATAAAATGTGTGAATTATCGCTGTACTCAAAATTATGGTGTGCATATTAGTGATTCAATTATTATGTTCATAAAACAATAAACAAATAGTTTTGCTGTTGTTACACTATATACACAGGTTACATATAAGTATCTGTATGTTTTGTTCACCATAACGAACTACTAAGTTGGTCTTGTGAGTCAAAAAGCAACAAGGAGTGACCGCCACATACCAGCGATCAACTCACTGCCACTCCCTCCCTCAACACCACCTCACTGGCCCTCATTCTCCTCCCACAATACTGTTTTTGCATTTATTCACTATACACAGACGTTATATATAAGTATTTACATGTTTTGTTCACCATAACTGTACATCTAAGCTTGTATGGTGAGTAAAGGCACAAAGACGTAGCTACTCACACAGTCAGCTGATCGGCGGCCGCCCTCAAGGTCAGACGCACTAATATTTCTCCTCCAACAATATTGTTTGTGGTGTTATTACGCTATATACACACATTATATATAAGTATCTACCTGTTTTATTCACCATATCTGTTCAAATAAGCTGGTATGGTCCCCAAAGACCATAGTGGCCATCAGTAAACAACATGCCAAGTCGTGCAGACGACGCTCCTCCCTCACCAAAATGGGGGCTCCCAACCTACTCCACTCGCTGTTATCTCACACTATACACACGTCATATATAAGTATCTACATTTGTGTTCACCATAGCGAACAACTAAGCTGGTATGGTGAGTAAAGTCAATAAATGGTGGGCACACACAGTCAGAAGACGACGCCACAACCCTCCCTCCACAGCGTTACTCCTCCCTCCATGGAGCACAGCGCTAAATATCACCACAATCATGATATTATCAGAATCCTGGTCAGTTTTATCACAGTCAAGGGGCTTCAGTAATACTATCACTGCTAAATAATAGCAGTATCATTTATATTGTGGCATTTGTAGGCGATGCTGTGGTCACAAGCTGAACAGCGGTGCTGTGAGCTGTTCAGCTTGTGCTGCGTGCACCAGCCTTGGTGGCTTGCTCAATACTGACGCCCTAACACCCAAGAATGTTGGCCTGGATTTTTTTTCTAGGTGGCATCTCGCAGCTATCGGTCGTGGCTGTACTATAGCTGCCCCTATCCCAGGCAGGGCGTTTAAATTACAGTACAACCTCGATTCAACGTACCCCGATTCAATGAAACTCGGGCTAGTTCGCACACTTTTCAGGCCGGATTTACTCACTCGGTTCGACAAACAATGGTTCGCCGAAGTGGGGGAT
>WNGS01168372.1:0-12222 GCA_020271785.1 Procambarus virginalis | reverse complement strand
CTCACTCACTCACTCACTCACTCACTCACTCAACTTGCATCAGAGGAGCTCCAGCATATTCAACAATCCTAAGTATTGTAGTACAGGTTGAGGATAGTGAGTGGTGTCCAGAGAACATAAAGGTAGTGCTTTTGAAAAATAGATGAGATAACAGGAATGTGCCAAGGGAAGTGAAAATTGGGTGAGAAAAAGTTGCCCCTATAGTGTTTACAGTGCAGAGAAGAACATTCAAGATGGCCACTGACAAGAGGAAAACAAAACAGAGCTTGATTTTGTGGGATTCAAGAAGAAAGCATTAATATTAGCAGTCTACACAACAAGTTGGTAAAATTAGATACTATAGTGAACTCTCATGTAGAAATAATTAGTAAATTGAAAGAAAGTAATGATCATTTGAATAGCAAAGTTTTAGGTCTTGAGGGTTTAGTGAAAGACTTGCGCAAGGAAAAGAGTCAATTGGAAACAAATTGCAAAGCCATGGAAGAAGAAAAATATACTCTCTTAAAAATAGCTTTGGAAGAAGTTAGAGCAAAATTTAAACATAAATGATTACAATAGGCTAGGCAAGGAAATTCAAGAGGAGAAACAGCTTTTGTCAGCACAGATGGAGGAAGTTACACAGGGAATAGAACAGTGCAAGAAAGATATGCAACTCACTTATGCACAAGTGGCCAAGGAGAAGGAAAAATTGAAGCAGCAGTAAAGGAAGCCCAAACACTGCAGCAACCAAGATAAAACAAACATTAGGCTGGAAGTGAGAAAGGAATTGGCATCTAACCCGAGGTTGGTGCAAAACACAGTTGATCGGAGTAAGTCCCTGATAATTTTTGGCTGCAAAGAAAAGGAGATAACATCTAGGTCAGAAAGAGCTGTAGAAGAAGCAAAAGTAGTAGATAAAATTGTTGGCCTCGTGGAAGGTCTTACAACCATAGAGAATGTGTGCGACTACAGGAGAATAGGCAGATATGTAAAAGGGAAAGATCGACCTTTGAGGATCACCCTAAACGGTGCCAAGCAGATGGAAGAAGTACTAAGGAATGCTAGAAAGTTACAAAGTGATGAGGATGGGAAAATGTGGTCGTTAAGACGAGATCTTTCAAGAGAAGACAGAGAGAAGCTGAAACTGAACCTCGCTGAGGCAAAACGTTTAAATGAGAGCAGGAATGAAGAAGAAATCAATTCTTTTTCTACAAAGTGTTAGGGGTAGGCAGACCAGTAAAGTGGTACATAAAGGCAAACCAACAAAATCAATAGAGAGAGGGGGAGTGAAGAATAAGGAGAGGGGGAACAAGTTCCTGAAGATTGCATACACCAACATAGATGGAGTAAGATCGAAGATATTGGAGTTAAGTGATGTAATACAGATGCAGACACCAGACATTGTTGCACTCACGGAGACAAAACTTGAAGATGATATTTTAAATGAGGTCATATTCCCAAGGGGCTACTCAATTTGGAGAAGGGACAGAAAAATTAGGAAAGGCGGTGGCGTTGCTGTGCTGGTGAAAGAACACATAAAGGTGAAGGAAATAATGACTGCCAATCCACAAGAGGTTGACATAATAGCACTAGAGATCTGCCATGAAGATGATAAACTAATGGTCATAAATGCATATAGTCCACCACCAAGCAGCACATGGTCAAAGGAGGAGCTAGATAGTAAACGAGAAGGTCTTATAACAATAATGAGAGAGATTATAGCGAGAGCGGATAACGATAGGTCACGACTGTTGATAGTTGGTGACTTCAACTTGAAATCCATAGACTGGGAAGCATATGAAGCTAAAACAGAAGATTTTTGGACCTGTAAATTTGTAGACCTCATCCTGGAAACATTCTTGTATCAACATGTTAAACAAGCTACGAGGATGAGGGAAGGGGACGTTCCCTCCATGCTAGATTTGATATTTACCAGGAAGGAGGAAGAAGTATTTGACATTCAGTACCTTCCTCCCTTGGGTAAAAGTGACCATGTTTTTGGGAATAAAGTATGCAATGCGTTATAATCTGGAAGAAAATAAGGAGGATGAAGCAGTTGAAAAACCTGACTTCAAGAGAGGACATTATGGCAACCTTAGAATTTTTTTAGTGAGTATAATTGGACAGACTTGTTGCTAGGCAAGGAAGTGAATGAGATGTATGTCAAGTTTTGTGAAATATATGATAAAGGCACAAACAAATTTATACCAAAACAGAGATGCAGAACTAGGAAACAGGATTGGTTCAATAGGAATTGCGAGAGGGCCAGAGACCAAAAGACACAAAAATGGAATCAATACAGGAAGAGGCCAAACCCCCCAAACATACAAACGATATAAAGATGCGAGAAACAACTACACAGCAGTGAGGAGAGAGGCAGAAAGAAATTTTGAAAAAGGGATTGCAGACAAATGTAAAACAGAACCAGGTCTATTCTATAAATTCATAAACAACAAATTGCAGGTAAAGGATAATATTCAGAGGTTGATAATGGGAAATAGATTCACGGAAAATGAAAAGGAAATGTGTGAAACACTAAACGAAAAGTTCCAAAGTGTGTTTGTACAAAATGAAATCTTTAGGGAACCAGACACAATAAGAATTCCAGAGAACAACATAGAGCACAGACTAGAGACGAAGTGGAAAAAATGCTCAAGGAGCTAAGTAAGAACAAGGCAGTTGGTCCAGATGGAGTTTCACCATGGGTTCTGAGAGAATGTGCACCTGAGCTCAGCATTCCACTTCAGCTGATTTTTCAGGCATCCCTGTTTACAGGAGTTGTAGCTGATGTGTGGAAAAAGGCTAACATAGTTCCAATCTACAAAAGTGGAAGCAGGGAAGACCCCCTTAATTATAGACCTGTATCATTGACAAGTGTAATAGTCAAAATATTGGAAAAAATAATTAAAACTAAATGGGTAGAACACCTGGAGAGAAATGATATAATATCAGACCGACAGTATGGTTTTCGATCTGGAAGATCCTGTGTAACGAACTTACTCAGTTTTTATGATCGAGCAACAGAGATTTTACAGGAAAGAGATGGTTGGGTTGACTGCATCTATCTGGACCTAAAAAAGGCTTTCGACAGAGTTCCCCATAAGAGGTTGTTCTGGAAACTGGAACATATTGGAGGGGTGACGGGTAAGCTACTAACATGGATGAAAAATTTCCTAACTGACAGAAAAATGAGGGCCGTAATCAGAGGCAAGGTATCGGATTGGAGGAATGTCACGAGTGGAGTACCACAGGGTTCAGTTCTTGCACCGGTAATGTTCATTGTCTACATAAACGATCTACCAGAGGGATTACAGAATTACATGAACATGTTTGCTGATGATGCTAAGATAATAGGGAAGATAAGAAACCTAGATGATTGTCATGCCCTTCAAGAAGACCTGGACAAAATAAGTATTTGGAGCAACACTTGGCAAATGGAATTTAATGTGAATAAATGCCATGTTATGGAATGTGGAATTGGAGAACATAGACCCCACACAACCTATAAATTATGTGAGAAATCTTTAAAGAATTCTGATAAAGAAAGGGATCTAGGGGTGGTTTTAGATAGAAAACTGTCACCTGAGGACCACATCAAGAACATTGTGCGAGGAGCCTATGCTACACTTTCTAACCTAAGAATTGCTTTTAAATACATGGATGGAGAAATACTAAAGAAATTGTTCACGACTTTTATTAGACCAAAGCTGGAATATGCAGCGGTTGTATGGTGCCCATATCTTAAGAAGCACATCAACAAACTGGAAAAGGTGCAACGACATGCCACTAAGTGGCTCCCAGAAATGAAGGACAAGAGCTATGAGGAGAGGTTAGAGGCATTAAATATGCAAAAACTAGAAGATAGAAGAAAAAGAGGCGATATGATCACTACGTACAAAATAGTAACAGGAATTGATAAAATCCACAGGGAAGATTTCCTGAGACCTGGAACTTCAAGAACAAGAGGTCATAGATTTAAACTAGCTAAACACAGATGCCGAAGAAACGTAAGAAAATTCACCTTCGCAAATAGAGTGGTAGACGGTTGGAACAAGTTAAGTGAGAAGATGGTGGAGGCCAAGACCGTCAGTAGTTTCAAAGCGTTATATGACAAAGAGTGCTGGGAAGACGGGACACCACGAGCGTAGCTCTCATCCTGTAACTACACTTAGGTAATTACACTTAGGTAATTACAGAACTGCGCACAAGGCACAGAACTGAAACAAAAACCGGAGCCAAAGGCACTCGACCGACCAGTAATTCCATCACTCAAGAACTGCCAGTTGAATCACCGGCATGGAGGGTCTGGGGCTCCCCTTTCCCCCTCCCGGGGAGGGGGGGTTGCACAGACGGTGGCGCAGCGACGTGATGACATCATGCAAATTTTGATAATTTTGTTTGGGGAGTTCTGTCCACTTGTTCGGCTTTCAGTAGCAATATTTTCACCAGAATAGGGGTTTGTTTTGGGGCGACTACCTTTCTGGGTGCCTATCCTGGTCAATGGCAGACATAGAATGCTCCCATCCACAAGGGTGTTTCTATAGGACATTGCTCCTCGTGCCTCTCTGAGTGGGCCAGGTCCTGGCTCGTGGTCCCCAGTAGGCAAGAACTCCTAGCACTTTGACTGATGCCAAAAAGTTATACATATCCATTCAGCTTGGATAGCTCCGGGGAGCCGACGGGGCTCCCCCAGAAAAGACACTGACACAAACGCCTCCTGAAGGTCGCCTCTTGCAACGCATCCAACGCTCCAACACACTGGGGTTGGTCCCATATAGTACATTGAATTGAGGTTGTACTGTATATATATAGTATGGCGAATGTATATAGTGTACCACTTCTTTTATAATTTTTCAAACCATCCCCCGTTTGCTTTAACCCTTAACATGCTCGGGGTCTAATATACTGCTATCCGCACAGGCGCATGTCATTTTGAAAAAAAAAATTTTTTTTTTTTTGCTAATCTGTTAAGTTTCGTTCACTGATCACGGGAAAAATAAAAAAAAAATTCTATTGGACTTCCTTTTGTTGCAATAGAGCCGCCAAGTTGCGTGGTGACGTCACACTCTGCATGTTCGCTCATGCAGTAGACGCCTGAGAGGCGTTGCGCGGCGTCCCGCAACAGCCAGAGTTGCCACAAATATATTTTCGCGCTATTTATTTACAATGTCTAGGCGCATTTTATCCATTTATTTTGCACTAAATTTGTTTCAAATAATGTTTGAACATATTTTGTATCAATAATTGTTGCATATTTGAGTATACACAGGCGCACACATCTGTTTTCAATTACGGCAATATAATATGTCATTACAGTCTATTATATTGTATGTTCTGCTTATATTTTTAGATATTTACACACACGCACACGCTAACTGCTTATATGTTTACATATTTACACACTCGCACACGCTGTACACACTTTGCAGCACACTTAGAAGTTTTCTAGACTGTGGTAGTCATTGAAGCACTTGACAGCACATAATGGGATACCACACGTTTCACACCATGTTTGTACAAGCTTCCGTTTCTTGTCTCTACGTGTCGTTGTTTTACACACCAAGCAATCACGTTGGCCTATTGCACGCGTCTTAGCTGGTGGCAAATACTCGAGTCTGTGAGCTAGGAAGCCTTCAGTGTGAGCGAGGCGTGGAGTACCAGCATGCTGCAACAGTGGGTTTATGATGGGCCGCTGAATCCCTGGGACATCTTTTCCAAACTTTCCTAATAACTGTATTGCAGCATCAAATACAAAGTCACGGAAAGTGGGCTTACGTCCAGTCCTCACAAGGTACATGTTGAAACAGTTCAGCATGCTCATGTCCACAAGATGGAAGAACACTTTTTTCGTCCACCTACATGTCTTCCGCACACACTCTGCAGTGCCAATCATCATGCCTGATTTATCAATCAACCGCATGTTGATATTATAGTCTAAAACACAGTCTGGCATATATAGTGGTGCGTTTGTTTTATGGCTCACTTTCCCACTGTTCACCATTGTTCCATCATGAATTGTCAACAAGTTCACCTCTCGTTTGTCTTTCCACCGAACGGACAGAATGTTATCACATTTCCTTCTCTGACACTCACCAACTGCAATGTCGGTGTCAAACACAGGCATTTCCCTTCGTTGTGGCTTTACTGTACCAACCAATCCGGTTCTATTTTCTAGCAAGAACCGAGCTAGCAAGGGACTTGTATAGTAATTATCCGTGTATAAAATGTGTCCCTTGTTCATCCACGGAGCCATGATGGTCTTCACTACACTACCCGAGAATCCATGTTCGTCGTTACCGGGAATGTCTACATCACTAGCCGAGTACAAAATCATGTGTAACACGTATCCTGTCTCACAATCACAAAGAACAAAAAATTTCAGGCCAAATCGGTTTTGTTTTGAGGGAATGTACTGTTTGAATGGAACACGTCCCTTGAAAAGTACAAGAGATTCATCAACCACCAGCTTCTGTGCTGGTACGTAAAAATCTCTGAATTTTCCAATAACATCGTTCATGTAGTGCCTCACTCGCCACAGTCTATCATCAGGTGTTCGGTCCTGAACACTTCCAAAATGTAGACACCTGAGGAGTATCTGAAACCTGTCTCGTGACATATATTTCCCGAATAAAGGTGTTGGCACTGTATGGTCCTTGCTCCAATAGTCACTTATTGCATGTTTGTGACAGTGCTTCATCAACAAACAGAGAGCCAAAAACACGTACATTTCCGCAACTGTGGTATTTTTCCAACGCTGCAGTCGGGAAAATTCCGAAATTTCCCTCTCAATCAGGTAAGCAGCATGCAGGTTCGTTTGGTGTACAATGTATTCCATGAGTGGTTCATCATAGAATGCTGTAAAATATTCCATCTCAGCCATGTCCTCATCTTGATTAGGGAAAAGGTTTGTAATCCCTACATCTGTATCGTCAAAGTGAGGAATATTTGGAATAAAATCTTCACCATCACTCCACTCAAGTACACCAGGCGTCCCGCGAGATGCAGATGAAAGACGGCGAAGAAGCGATGCATACCGGCGACCAGGAGCTGAATACCGTCTGCGAGAAGCACGGCGGCTACGTGCATGTGAGGTGGGTGCACGTAAGGTGGGTTCTGGTGAGGTGGATGCACGTGAGGTGGATGCACGTGAGGTGGGTGCACGTGAGGTGGATGCACGTGAGGTAGATGCATGTGAGGTGGATGCACGTGAGGTGGGTGCACGTGAGGTGGATGCACGTGAGGTGGATGCACATGAGGTGGATGCACGTGAGGTGGATGCACGCGAGGTGGATGCACGCGAGGTGGATGCACTTGAGGTGGATGCACGTGAGGTGGATGCACGTGAACACGAGGGTCTTGGTCCCTCATGTGGTGCCATGCGGTAGCGCTTGGCTGGGCGAGATGCTGCTGACGCGACAATTTCTCGCCCAGTTACACCACTGGTACCAGCCACAGGCTCAATAAAACTGTGATCTGAGTCACTAAACCCAGAAAAGGAGTCACCTCCCTCTGACTCGTCACCCTCAAACAGATAATATCCACAGGAACTGTGAGGTCGTGGTAGAATTGGGGTAGAAACTGGGCGAGGAGGCATGGGTGAGCGTAGAGGCCTAGCCTTGGCATGGGCGAGAATTCTCACTCTCACTGCTGCTGCTACTATCACCCGACAACTGTGTATAATCCTCGTCGTTGTCTGAATCATCAAACACACTTTCCTCACCTTCAGAAAATAATTCGTGAGCTATTTGCTCTGGGGTGAGGGATCGAGTGGTGCGTGCCCGTGAGGCGTTTGACCGTGCGCTCGCCATGGTGACTCTCGCTAAACTGAGGCCTCCCATGCCTTCGGTTCGTGAGTGGGAATTTTTTTCAAAATGGCCGCTGTTTACTATAGCCCGTGGGCAGCGTATGGGAACCCCAGATACCCGGCGGGACATTCAAATCGTGCGCGGTACCCATACACTTCGTAAGAAGTGAAGCGCAGTTTACTGGTAAAACGCCTAGCACTTCATATGAAGTGACGCGCACTTTAAGGGTTAACCCTTAAACTGCACATGGCGTATATATACCCCATGAGTAACATGTCCCCACGGTGCGCATGGCGTATATATACGCCATAGGGTGCCAAGCACGATTCAAATGGCCTGCAGCTACACGAGGTTAGCATTAGTTTCATTTGGGCTCTTGTAAACAGATGCCATGTTTAAAAAAAATAGTGGGCAATATTCTCCGGTGTGAAAGCCACAGTACTGTTGGAGCAACCAAGGCTGGCACACGCAGCATGAGCGAATAGCATTGCTGTTTAGCTTGTGACCACAGCATCGCCGAAAAATGTCAATATAAATATATAACTGCTATTATTTAGCGACGACCACTGACTGGATAAAAATGACCAGGATTGAGATAATAGCAGGATTGTTGTGATAATTAGCGCTGTGAAAGGAGTGATGCTGAGGAACGGAGGGAGATAGCATTGTTTACTGACTGTGTGGCCACCGTTATGTCTGCATTCACCATACCAGCTCAATGGTTGTCTATGGTGAGAACACAAATGTAGATACTTATATATAATGTGTGTATTAGTGTAATAACAGCAAAGGATTATGTTGGGAGAAGCCATTTGGGTGATGGAGGTGGCGTCGTCTGCATGACTGTCTGGCTGTGGGAGAGTGGACACTATGCTCTTGGGAACCCTACAGCTTAGGTGTACAGTTATGGTGCATACAAACATGTAGATATTATAATATATGTGTGATATACTGTAATAAACATGAAACACCAACGTATTGTTGGGGGAGAAATTTAGTACGTCTGACCTTGAATGAGTGAGGAAGGCAGCCGTCAGCTGACTGTGTAGTGACGACTCTTAGTGCCTGAATTAACTATATCAGCTTAGTTGTACAGTTGTTGTGAACAAAACATATATACTTATATATAACATCTGTATATAGTGTAATAACACCACAAATGGTATTGTAGGGGAAGAAAGTTTAGTGAGTGTGACCTTAAATGAGTGAGGGAGGTAGCCGCCAGCTGACTGTGTAGCGACGACTCTTAGTGCCTGAACTAACTATATCAGCTTAAAGGTACAGTTGTGTTGAACAAAACATCTAGATACATGTACTTATATCTAACGTCTGTATATAGGGAATAATGAATAAAATAAAAAAACAGGATGGTGGGAGGAGAAAGTGGGCGAGTAAGGCATTGCTGAGGGAGTGGCAACTAGTCTCTGGCTGGTGTGTGGCGGTCACTCCTCGTTGCTTTTCAACTCTCAATACCAACTTAGTAGTTCGTTATGGTGAACAAAACATGCAGATACTTATATATAACCTGTGTATAGAGTGTAATAACAGCAAAACTATTTGTTTATTATTTTATGAACATAATAATTGAATCACTAATTTGCACACCATACTTTTAAGTATAGCGATGATTCACCCCTTTTATTATATAAATATATCACAATACACACTATTGAATAATATTACTGCAAACAACTAAGAAAAAATCAATCAGTATCATTGAAATAATAGGTAATACTATCTTTGTGGCAACTCCCACCTGTCAGCTCGGGTGATGCTGACCGGCTCTGATGACCGCTGTCAACGCCCACTTTTTGCCAGACTTCCTCGACCTATTGCGCCCAAAATATGTCACCTACGATTTTTTTTTCCCCGTGCTCAGGGAACACAAATTAACATTTTTAGAAGACAATTAAAAACAAAAAAAATTCTTGTGCACAGGGGTGTAAATCTCCTCAGGACCCCTTAGCAACTTAAGGGTTAAAGTCTATCGTATCTGCACTCGTTCCAGGGGTTTTCTTTACAAGGTCTTCGTGCAATACCCTGGCTTTCTCACAAATGATGGCCTCTGAAACACTATAACCCCCGCTAACTCCTTGTTGTGTATTCAAATTAATAACAACTTTTCCACTTCCTCAAGTATTTGTGGTCTTTGTTTCGTGATTGTTCTTATGGCTTTTGCCACTTTAGCACCCATAATGTCCTTTTTCTTGGCAAGTATAGTGCATATCGTTGACTTGGCTTTGTTGTACTGCTACAAAGTTCAACAACATGTGTACCATTTTCATGCTTCTGAATGATCCCTTGTTTTTCCTCTATTGTCATCCTCACATGCGCTTTCTTGCCTTAATCCTTACCATTGGCTTTCTTGGGACCCATGGTGAGATATATAATAATAACTTTTATGGTCAAATGGCCAAAAATCCAACAAAACACTGAAAATCCTGGTGAAGAAATCAGGCGGGATAGTCACTGGGTGCGAGGCACTGGTAAACTGAGGGGAGATCGCCGTGCCACCACGCGCTAGGTCGGCCTGTATGCGTATCAACACCCTCGCTTTCCGAGGCAACCCTCGTATTCCGATGTAAATTTTCCGAGCAAATCCTGCTCATATTCCAAAGAACTCGTATACAGGGACACTCGTATTCCGAAGTACCACTGTAATGCATTTTTATTGTTTACAAGCAAAAAAATTACACTGACACAAATACCTCCTGAAGGTCACCACCTGCAATGAATCCAACCCTGCAACACTACGGGGTTGGTCCCATATAGTGAGCTGAATGTAGACTGTACAGTACTGTTCTTAACAGATTCCTCCATTTTACAACCGCAAGATAACGTAAGATTTTAAGGGTTGACGAATGTTAATCTTCTTGTTTGATAAGCTGTTCGCTTGAGACAGTTAAGCAAGTCCCAGCTGTGTCTGGATACAAGTGACAGGATGAACAACCCAGTGGGTTTTCTTCCTATTGGGGAGTGTTGTACATGCTGCTAAGGCAGTATGTCCACTCACAGTTTAAGTGGCACTGCCCAATAAACTCGCCGCTACGGGCAAAATTTTTAACAATTTAAATATTAATGTAAAACCCAGACAATAATTGTTTAAATTGCTTTGATGATAGCCATAGTCCCCTAGGGATCGTCAATAGATGATAATTGCAGCCTAATGATTAATAACACTGCGGACATCCTGAGAAACGCAAGCCTTGGAACAGGGACCAAAGGATACACGATCAAAAATGGTATTAACTTAGAACCAATGGTACACAAGTAGCAGAGAAGAGCCGCCAAGGTTCAACAAATGATGCACCCCGGTCAAATTAAATTAATAAATCATCGATCACCAAAGGATCCCTTTGGAAGCCTGCCAACTCATTCTTCGCCAGGAAAGCAGATAGCTGCAAACAAACCGCCCTCCAGGGCCAAAAGAACACAACTTTTGTCTCTGGAGAAGAGCACGAGGCTCTCAGCCCAATAAACAGAGGTGAGTCAACAAAAAAAAAAACGCCTTAACCACTATGCTGCTCAGGCTCCAATATGGCACCCCTGTTGGAAATTTCCAGCACAATCACTAACATTTAGTACTTTAAGAAGAAATCTTGTACTAACCATTATATTTTACTAACACTACTAATTGGTAGAGTAATAATTTTAATACATTCCCTACTGCATAATAACCACACCAAGTTTTTCCTACTATCTATGGCGAAGTTACGTTGGCCAGCCTGACTGAGGAAAAAATGTCTACATTTCAAGGAATTGTTACATTCTCTCTTCATATCAGCATTCTTCCATAAGAATTATTAGCTGATAATATATTTACCATTGATTGAATGATATAGCATTATTTGCTGAGATCACTATATACAGTTGAAAACTGTTATCACAGAGATTCATGGAGGAAAAATTCCTCCTATAACTTTTTCGTCTATATGAACTTCGTTTCATATTCCTTGTTATATAACGAGAATTTAATTAATATTAGCTTGCTTATTATACACCTTGTCCTTATTATCTCGCATGGTTGAGTAAATAATAGGAGTTAAATATCTCCGTTCCAACATACCATGCTATTGCGCATGCACGGGCGAGCGAGGGAAAAGGGGGAGGCAGCCATTGAATCTCGCAGAGAGAAGCAGTGTCTGGAAGCGGGCAAAATTTACAGGTCCGTAATTACGCCACCCTAGCAGCAGTGGATGTCAGAGTGCTGGAGCAAATTCATTATTACTCAAGACACTCGACTCAGCAAACACTAAGATGCTAAATCCATACTTACCATTATATTTTGTGATCACAAATGTTTAGCAGGTAGGATGTGTGTCGTCAAGCCACTTGAACTCTAAATATCAACAAGTGAATCTTATGTTAGGTCACTTTCTCATTTTCATTCAGCAATGTGTAAATAATATACATTTAGATAAGTACAACCTCGATTCAA
>WNGS01168371.1:0-14583 GCA_020271785.1 Procambarus virginalis | reverse complement strand
GTTTATCAATGTCTTCAGCAGAGGTAATTTTCATGCTGATTTTTGTATCATCTGCAAAGGATGACACGAAGCTGTGACTTGTGTTTTGTCTATGTCGGATATGAGAATAAGGAACAGCAGTGGTGCAAGGACTGTACCTTGAGGTACAGAGCTTTTACTGCGCTCGGACTCGATTTTACTTGATTGAATGTTACTCTTTGTGTTCTGTTCGACAGGAAATTGAGTATTCAGCGTCCTACTTTACCAGTTATACCCATTGACCTCATTTTGTGTGCAATCACTCCATGGTCACATTTGTCGAATGCCTTTGCAAAATCTGTGTATATGACATCTGCATTATTTTTCCTCTAATGCCTCCGTGATTTTTGTCATAGTGGTCAAGCAACTGTGAGAGGCATGATCTTCCTGCTCTAAATCCATGTTGGCCTGGATTGTGGAGGTCATTGGTTTTCCATAAATCTAGTGACCTGACTCCTGATCACTCTCTCAAATACTTTAATTATGTGGGACGTTAGTGCAACTGGTCTATAATTCTTTGCCAATGCTTTGCTACCACCCTTGTGTAGAGGGGCAATGTCTGCTGCTTTAAGCGCATCTGTATCTCCCCTGTGTCCAAGCTCTCCCTCCACACTATACTGAGCGCCTGTGCTACTGGCACTTTGCATTTCTTTATAAATAGTGAATTCCATGAGTCTGGACCCGGGGTTGAGTGCATGGGCATATGTCAATTTCTCTTTCAAAATCTGCCCGCTCGTGCTGATATCAGTTATATTTACAGGTGTTTGAGTATCATTCATAAAGAAATTGTCCGAATCTTCCACTTTCATGCTGAGTATCAGAGTGCCAAACATGTCCTCATACTGCTTTTTTAGGAATTATTAAAAGAAATATTTTGGGTTTTTCTTTTTTCTTGAATTGCTTTCTGTTCTAGTTGCTTTCCAGTCTGATAGGAATGCATCAGTCTCTATTCGATTTCTTCAATCTCCCTGTTTAAATTATTCTTCTTTGTATGGAGAGTCGTGTCTGCTTAAGCATTTCCGTAATTTCTTCCTCCTTTGTAATGTCATTTGTGTTCTCTTTCTACATGGATCTCTTTCTGGCTTTCCTCAAAGGAACATGTTTCAGACAGACTTCATATACTTCAGAAGTCAGTTTTTCTATTCCTTGTGTAGGATTTTTATTTCTTAGGACATTTTCCCATTGAATGTTTGTAAGTTCCCTGTTTATTTTCTCCCAGTCTATCCTTTTATAATTAAAATTGAAATTATTGAATAGCCCTTCTCGCTTGTTGATTCTCTTAGGCCTACTACCATTATTAATGTTAGTTTGCACTTCAATGAGCTTGTGGTCCGAGTACGTAGTGTCTGAGACAGTAATGTCTCTGATTAGCTCCTCATTGTTCGTGAATATCAGGTCCAGCGTGTTTTCGTTCCTAGTTGGTTCTGTAATCTACTGACTGAGCAAGAATTTGTCACAGAATCTCAGTAGTTCTCTGACCTGTGGTTGGTTACTTCCAGGTTGACTTCCTGCTATAATGTTATTGTTTACTATTCTCCATTTTAAACTGCGTAGATTGAATGCAATAATTATCATTAAATTGACTCGTGGCATCTGACTGTCGTCAGATGCCACGAGTCAGAAGCAGGAAGGAGGGGGGAAGGGGGAGCATGGAGGCACCAGTCACATGTTGCCTCTACAGCCTCTACTGACACCACTATTACTCCAGCTTCTCTTGACAACTTCTACCACTGACAACCAGCCTCTACTGACACCACTTGCTTCCTGACAACAACCTCTCATCAATACCCCCTGATACCATTTTATCACCATTTCAGCTGGTTGTCAGCTGCCTGGCTGACAACCTGCCTCCCATGAGAATACGTAACTTACACCACCTGCCCCCTAACAAAAAACCCTAACCACTGAAAGTGGTAGACGGTTGGAACAAGTTAGGGGAGAAGGTGGTGGAGGCCAAGACCATCAGTAGTTTCAAAGCGTTATATGACAAAGAGTGCTGGGAAGACGGGACACCACGAGCGTAGCTCTCACCCTGTAACTACACTAGGTAATTACTGACACCACTTGCTTCCTCACAACAACTCTCTCACCAATGCCCCCCTGACACCTTATCATCATTTTTATCACCATTTCTCCCTAGAAACAATGGGTAAGGATAATAAAACACTATACAACTGTTTACACTCTGGCGAATCATAATTGATGACAGCCAGCTCCGACGCTTGGCATCGGTGACCCGGTCCGTCTAATTTCCACAAGCTACCACAAGCTACACATGCTTCACAAAGCTTCCTGGCAATACGTTAGTAATGAATAAATATGATATATTTACTCATTATAATGTTGGTGCTGAATGTATAACACGAAAAAACAATTTTAATCTGAAAAAGTATCTTTTTATAAAGAAATTAGACGAAAATAAAGAGCTGGTGACGCCAAATTAAGTCGACGATCCAAGCGTCGGTTAGGTTAGGATAAGTTAGGTTTGATTTGGTTAAGGTAGGTTAGGTTAGATTAGGTTAGGTTAGGTGAGCCTAACCTAACATATCATATTTATTCATTACTAACATATTGCCAGGAGCTTTGTGAAGCTGTGTGCTTGTGGTAGCTTGTGGTAATTAGACGGACCCCGGTGACCGCTTAGACGAACATTCCTCGCTTAATCGAACATTTGTATGTTCCACAGAACATTTGGTACCGAATTCAATTTGTTCGGCTCTTCCGGGAATTCGATAGAGCGGGGTTCGTTAGACTGAGGAAGCACTGTATATCATACATTAGCCGATAAGCTCCAGGGAGCCATAGGGGCTCCCCACAGAAAAGCCCACTTTGAGGAACTGCAAGTCCTGCACCAAGGGGTACAAAGACCCAAGCGGGGCAAAATGGGCCGAGGCCCCCAGGCAACCCCTCCGCAACCCCGGGAACCTCTACAGCATGACCCAGGGCAGAGCCATACCCCCAAAGCCCCAGCCTCACAAGGAAAAGCCGGGGCAGCCGTTCAGACACTAAGGAATGGAGCCCACTGGTCAGACCCATATGGCACGGCTGGAGGAACAGGCTCGAATGCCTCCGCTGCCACCCGGAAGAGGACCCACCCACACCCCCTGAGACTGCCCGAGTCTCAACCCAACCAGACCCTGCTCCTACCCTGGAACCCGCCTACGGTTCGGAGCCGGAAAGAAGGGGAGGAAGTACGCACAACAGAAGGGGGAAGGATTAGGAGCGGAAGGAATCAAAGCCAAAGCAACCCACACCCCCAAGTCCGGACCCCAACAACCAAAACGGGGCAGCCTCGAGGCATCCGGGGCCGCAACCAACCAAAAGCATTGCAGCAACCTAAACCTAGCAAGCAATGCCGCAACCACCTGTACCCGCTTACCAAAACCAGTGGCCTGGGTGGACGAGAGCACGTACAGACAAAACCCATCGCACAACTCCGGGTCAAAAGAAACAACAACCCAACAGGCAGCATGGCGGAGGCACAACCAGTGAGTCATCGGGAGACACGGGGACAGATCAACTGTCAAACTCGTAAGACTCGTGGGGGGACTAAGAGGTCACATCCATAGAACCACAGAACCCCCGTGGCTAAGGTCACTGGGGTTTCCCAGTGACCTTAGCCATGGGTACACGCTAAGGGAAGCCCAGGCAGAGTACTACGAACCAGTGCCCAAGTCTACCAAACAAACTTCTAAAAGCTGAGCCCCCAGGACGTGTCCACTCATGGGGGCCAAGCAGGGAGTACCACCAAACAGAAAATATATATAAAAACTAGAACAGCAAAGGAGGACCACAAAGGCAGACCCCCCTCCCCCCCACCATGCAAAATAAAAAGCAAAACTTTGCAAGAGGACAACGTACCCAGGCGGAACAGAGCCAGCCACTGTTATTGGTGAAAACTAGTTGTGCAGTACCCCGTGCCCCTACCAGTGATGAAAACTACCTCCTACCCAGAGACAAACAAGGGCAATAAAACCCCAGCCGACTCAAGGGCGGCCCAGTATCGAGTAAATATAAATAAATAAACGTTTATTCAGGTAAGGTACATACGTACAAGAGATTTTACATAATTGATCGATTTATAGATAGAGCTAGTACATACAATGCCTAAAGCCACTATACACAAAGCGTTTCGGGCAGGAAAAACATTAATGACTAAAACTTAATGATTGAGTATAAAGAATAAAATGTGTTGAGAACAAATAAAAATAAAGATAAAAAAGGGGAACATAGCTGAAAAAGCAGCACAAATACAATTAGGTGGACAAACAGCGTTGTTTAAGAAAACAGACATGGGTTGACAATAGAGGGGTAAGGTAGGTTACAGGGAATTTATTAGGTAGTGCTTCGTTTTTATCTTAAACTGGTTGAGACTGGAGTACAGTCTTTAACATTTTTTGGGAAGGTCATTCCACATTCTGGGTCCCTTGATTTGTAGAGCATTTCTAGTTTGATTAAGTCGTACTCTTGGAATATCAAAACTGTATATATTTCTGGTGTGGTGCTCATGGGCTCTGCTACAACCTTCAATGAAGCTTTTAAGGTCAGGATTGGCATTACAGTTCAGCATTTATATATGTATAATACACATGAGAGAATGTGCAGTGACTTAATATCTAACATATTCAGAGATTTGAGTAGGGGTACCGAATGATGTCTGGGGCCAGAGTTGGATATTGTCCTAATAGCAACTTTGTGTTGAGTAATTAGAGGACGTAAATAATTGGGTAGTATAACCCCAAGCACAAATACCATAGTTGAGGTATGGATAGACGAGGGAGTAATAGAGAGTAACCAGGGCAGGGCGGGGTACATAATATCTGATCTTAGAAAGAACGCCAACAGTTTTTGAAACTTTTCTGGGGGGAGCTCCTACGGCTCCCCGGAGCTATCCATGGCTGATATGGATATTCTAACTATTTTGCATCAGTTGATGTGGGTGGAGTTCTAGCCTACCGGGGACCACGAGCCAGAACCTGGCCCCCTCACAGAGGCACGGGGAGCATGGCCCATAGAATGCACATGTGATTTGGAGCATTCTATATCTGCATCGACTGGGACAGGCACCCAGAAAGGTAAGCGCCACAAAACAAACCCCTATTCTGGTAACAACAAAAATAACAAATGAGTGGACAGAACTCCCAAAAAGAAAAAACGAGCAAACTAGCATGACGTCACACGAGCCGCGCCGCATGTCTGCGCAGCTCCCTAGGCGCATGCAGCCCGAGTACCGTGGAATCTTACGCCTGGCGCACACCTAAACGGTGGGAGCCCACCACCCAAAGAACAGAATGAACAAAAACTGAAAGCCAGACACTCGACTGCCAGTAATCACATCAGCCAAAAAATTGCCAGTTGGATCGCCGGTAATTACCTAAGTGTAATTACCTAAGTGTAGTTACAGGATGAGAGCTATGCTCGTGGTGTCCCGTCTTCCCAGCATCTTTGTCATATAACGCTTTGAAACTACTGACGGTCTTGGCCTCCACCACCTTCTCCCCTAACTTGTTCCAACCGTCTACCACTCTGTTTGCAAAGTGAATTTCTTATATTTCTTCGGCATCTGTGTTTAGCTAGTTTAAATCTATGACCTCTTGTTCTTAAAGTTCAGGTCTCAGGAAATCTTCCCTATCGATTTTATCAATTCCTGTTACTATTTTGTATGTAGTGATCATATCACCTCTTTTTCTTGTCTTCTAGTTTGGCATATTTAATGCCTCTAACCTCCCTCGTAGCTCTTGCCCTTCAGTTCTGGGAGCCACTTAGTAGCATGTCTTTGCACCTTTCCAGTTTGTTGATGTGCTTCTTAAGATATGGGCACCACACAACCGCTGCATATTCTAGCTTTGGCCTAACAAAAGTCATGAACAATTTCTTTAGTATATCGCCATCCATGTATTTAAAAGCAATTCTGAAGTTAGAAAGCGTGGCATAGGCTCCTCGCACAATATTCTTTATGTGGTCCTCAGGTGATAGTTTTCTATCTAGAACCACCCCTAGATCTCTTTCTTTATCAGAATTCTTTAAAGATTTCTCACATAATATATAGGTTGTGTGGGGTCTATGTTCTCCTATTCCACATTCCATAACATGGCATTTATTAACATTAAATTCCATTTGCCAAGTGGTGCTCCAAATACTTATTTTGTCCAGGTCTTCTTGAAGGGCATGACAATCATCTAAGTTCTTATCCTTCCTATTATCTTAGCATCATCAGCAAACATGTTCATAATTCTGTATACCAACTGGTAGATCATTTATGTAGACAATAAACATCACTGGTGCAAGAACTGAACCCTGTGGTACTCCACTTGTGACATTTCTCCAGTCCGATACATTGCCTCTGATCACTGCCCTCATTTTCTATCAGTCAGAAAATTTTTATCATGTTAGAAGCTTACCTGTCACCCTCCATATTTTCCAGTTTCCAGAACAACTCTTATGTGGAACTCTGTCGAAAGCCTTTTTTAGGTCCAGATAGATGCAGTCAACCCAACCATCTCTTTCCTGTAATATCTCTGTTGCTCGATCATAGAAACTGAGTAATTCGATACCACAGGATCTTCCAGATTGAAAACCATACTGTCTGTCTGATATTATATCATTTCTCTTCAGGTGTTCTACCCATTTAGTTTTAATTATTTTTCCAATATTTTGACTATTACACTTGTCAATGATACCGGTCTACAATTAAGGGGTCTTCCCTTCCAACTTTTGTAAATTGGAACTATGTTAGCCTTTTTCCACACATCAGCTACAACTCCTGTAAACAGGGATGCCAGAAAAATCAGTTGAAGAGGAATGCTGAGCTCAGGTGCACATTCTCTCAGAACCCATGGTGAAGCTCCATCTGGACCAACTGCTTTGTTCTTATTTAGCTCCTTGAGCATTTTTTCCACTTCGTCTCTAGACACCTCTATGTGCTCTATGTTGTTCTCTGGAATTCTTATTGTATCTGGTTCCCTGAAGATTTCATTTTGTACAAACACACTTTGGAACTTTTCGTTTAATGTTTCACACATTTCCTTTTCATTTTCTGTGAATCTATTTCCCATTTTCAACCTCTGAATATTATCCTTTACCTGCAATTTGTTGTTTATGAATTTATAGAATAGACCTGGTTCTGTTTTACGTTTGTCTGTGGTGAGGATGGTCTGGGGCTCCCCCTTCCCCCTCCCAGGGAAGGAGGGGGGGAGTGCAGACAGCAGCGCGAAGACTTGCTGACGTCATGCTAGTTTGATAATTTTGTTTGGAGAGTTCTGTCCACTTGTTCGGCTTTCGATAGCAATATTTTCACCAGAATAGGGGTTTGTTTTTGGGCGCCTATCTTTCTGGGTACCTGTCCCGGTCGATGGCAGACATAGAATGCTCCCAACCACAGGGGGTTTCTATAGGCCATTGCTCCTCGTGTCTCTTTGAGGGGGGCAAGGTTCTGTGTCGTGGTCCCCGGTAGGCAAGAACTCCACGCACTTTGACTGATGCCAGAAAGTTATACATATCCTTTCAGCCTGGATAGCTCCGGGGAGCCGAGGGGGGTCCCTCGAGGAAAAAGGAGTTTGAGTTAAGAGGACATGCTGGAGAGAGAGAGAGATGGTACGTATTTTTTCGAAGTAGTAGGTCAAGAGGCAATTTAGGGGGCGGTGGGCCCCACCCACCCACCAAACGAACCAATATTTTCTTATGTGGTTCGTCGGTTCCGACACACACACACACACACACACACTCCATCTCATGTATCCCATCCATCTCACACATCTCATCTCTATAGCTAACATATGTTAGCTATAGACCGGTGCAAGTGGGTGAATGTAAGTGCGTTCATAAATACTTGTGAAGCTCATATGAACGTCAAAATCTTAATGACTGGCTGCGAGATATACAAAGCGTAAATCAAAATTGAATTAAAAAATATCGAAGAGGGAAAAACAAAATGTCAATTTCGATAGTAATATATTTTAAAAAAATAATTTGCTTTCCAAAGGTGACACCCCCAGGGTCAACACTTGCAGCAGAGGAGCTCCAGCATATTTCAACAATCCTAAGTATTGTAGTACAGNGTAGGCAAGGAAATTCAACAGGAGAACAGCTTTTGTCAGCACAGATGGAGGAAGTTACACAGGGATAGAACAGTGCAAGAATGATATGCAACTCACCTATGCACAAGTGGCCAAGGAGAAGGAAGAATTGAAGAAGCTGAAAGGAAGTCAAACACTGCAGCAACCAGATAAACAAACATTAGGCTAGAAGTGAGAAAGAATTGGCATCTAACCCGAAGTTGGTGCAAAACACAGTTGATCGGAGTAAGTCCCTGATCATTTTGGTGCAAAGAAAAGGAGATAACATCTAGGTCAGAAAGAGCTGTCGAAGAAGCTAAAGTAGTAGATAAAATGTTGGCCTCGTAGAAGGTCTCACTACCATAGAGAATGTGTGCGACTACAGGAGAATAGGCAGGTACGTAAAAGGGAAAAATCGACCTTTGAGGATCACCCTAAACGGTGCCAAACAGATGGAAGAAGTACTAAGGAATGCTAGAAAATTGCAAAGTGATGAGGTTGGGAAAGGGTGGTCGTTAAGACGAGATCTTTCAAAAGAAGACAGAGAAGCTGAAACTGAACCTCGCCGAGGCAAAACGTTTAAATGAGAACAGGAATGAAGAAGAAATCAATCTTTTTTCTACAAAGTGTTAGGGGTAGGCAAACCAGTAAAGTGGTACATAAAGGCAAACCAACAAAATCAATAGAGAGAGGAGGAGTGAAGAATAAGGAGAGGGGGAACAAGTTCCTGAAGATTGCATACACCAACATAGATGGAGTAAGGTCAAAGATACTGGAGTTAAGTGATATAATACAGCTGCAGACACCAGACATTGTTGCACTCACGGAGACAAAACTTGAAGATGTTATTTTAAACGAGGTCATATTCCCAAGGGGCTACTCAATTTGGAGACGGGACAGAAAAATTAGGAAAGGCGGTGGCGTTGCTGTGCTGGTAAAAGAACACCTAAAGGTGAAGGAAATAATGACTGCCAATCCACAAGAAGTTGACATAATAGCACTAGAGATCTGCCATGAGGATGATAAACTAATGATAATAAATGCATATAGTCCACCGCCAAGCAGCACATGGTCAAAGGAGGAGCTAGATAGTAAACGAGAAGGTCTTATAACAATAATGAGAGAGATTATAGCGAGAGCGGATAACGATAGATCACGACTGTTGATAGTAGGTGACTTCAACTTGAAATCCATAGACTGGGAAGCATATGAAGCTAAAACAGAAGATTTTTGGACCTGTAGATTTGTAGACCTCATCCTGGAAACATTCTTGTATCAACATGTTAAACAAGCTACGAGGATGAGGGAAGGGGACGTTCCCTCCATGCTAGATTTGATATTTACCAGGAAGGAGGAAGAGATATTTGACATTCAGTACCTTCCTCCCTTGGGTAAAAGTGACCATGTCTTTTTGGGAATAAAGTATGCAATGCGTTATAAGCTGGAAGAAAATAAAGAGGTTGAAGCAGTTGAGAAACCAGACTTCAGGAGAGGACATTATGGCCACCTTAGATATTTTTTTAGTGAGTATAATTGGACAGACTTGATGATAGGCAAGGAAGTGAATGAGATGTATGTCAAGTTTTGTGAAATATATGATAAAGGCACAAAAAAATTTATACCAAAACAGAGATGCAGAACTAGAAAACAGGATTGGTTCAATAGAAATTGCGAGAGGGCTAGAGACCAAAAGACACAAAATTGGAACCAATACAGGAAGAGGCCGAACCCCCAAACATACCAGCGATACAAAGATGCGAGAAACAACTACACGGCAGTGAGGAGAGAGGCAGAAAGAAATTTTGAAAAAGGGATTGCAGACAAGTGTAAAACAGAACCAGGTCTATTCTATAAATTCATAAACAACAAATTGCAGGTAAAGGATAATATTCAGAGGTTGAAAATGGGAAATAGATTCACGGTAGATGAAAAGGAAATGTGTGAAACACTAAACGAAAAGTTCCAAAGTGTGTTTGTACAAAATGAAATCTTTAGGGAACCAGACACAATAAGAATTCCAGAGAACAACATAGAGCACATAGAGGTGTCTAGAGACGAAGTGGAAAAAATGCTAAAGGAGCTAGGTAAGAACAAAGCAGTTGGTCCGGATGGAGTTTCACCATGGGTTCTGAGAGAATGTGCACCTGAGCTCAGCATTCCACTTCAACTGATTTTTCGGGCATCCCTGTGTACAGGAGCTGTAGCTGATGTGTGGAAAAAGGCTAACATAGTTCCAATCTACAAAAGTGGAAACAGGGAAGACCCCCTTAATTATAGACCTGTATCATTGACAAGTGTAATAGTCAAAATATTGGAAAAAATAATTAAAACTAAATGGGTAGAACACCTGGAGGAAAACGATATAATATCAGACAGACAGTATGGTTTTCGATCTGGAAGATCCTGTGTAACGAACTTGCTCAGTTTTTATGATCGAGCCACAGAGATTTTACAAGAAAGAGATGGTTGGGTTGACTGCATCTATCTGGACCTAAAAAAGGCTTTCAACAGAGTTCCCCATAAGAGGTTGTTCTGGAAACTGGAACATATTGGAGGAGTGACAGGTAAGCTACTAACATGGATGAAAAATTTCCTAACTGACAGAAAAATGAGGGCCTCGATCAGAGGCAAGGTATCGGATTGGAGGAATGTCACAAGTGGAGTACCTCAGGGTTCCGTTCTTGCACTGGTAATGTTCATTGTCTACATAAACGATCTACCAGTGGGAATACAGAATTACATGAACATGTTTGCTGATGATGCTAAGATAATAGGGAAGATAAGAAACCTAGATGATTGTCATGCCCTTCAAGAAGACCTGGACAAAATAAGTATTTGGAGCAACACTTGGCAAATGGAATTTAATGTGAATAAATGCCATGTTATGGAATGTGGAATTGGAGAACATAGACCCCACACAACCTATAAATTATGTGAGAAATCTTTAAAGAATTCTGATAAAGAAAAGGATCTAGGGGTGGTTTTAGATAGAAAACTGTCACCTGAGGACCACATTAAGAACATTGTGCGAGGAGCCTATGCTACACTTTCTAACTTCAGAATTGCTTTTAAATACATGGATGGAGAAATACTAAAGAAATTGTTCACGACTTTTATTAGACCAAAGCTGGAATATGCAGCGGTTGTATGGTGCCCATATCTTAAGAAGCACATCAACAAACTGGAAAAGGTACAACGACATGCCACTAAGTGGCTCCCAGAACTGAAGGACAAGAGCTATGAGGAGAGATTAAAGGCATTAAACATGCAAAAACTAGAAGATAGAAGAAAAAGAGGTGATATGATCACTACATTCAAAATAGTAACAGGAATCGATAAAATTGATAGGGAAGAATTCCTGAGACCTGGAACTTCAAGAACAAGAGGTCATAGATTTAAACTAACGAAACAAAGCTGCCGGAGAAATATACGAAAATTCAGTTTTGTAAACAGAGTGGTAGACGGTTGGAACAAGTTAAGTGAGAAGGTGGTGGAGGCCAAGACCGTCAGTAGTTTCAAAGCGTTATATGACAAAGAGTGCTGGGAAGACGGGACACCACGAGCGTAGCTCTCATCCTGTAACTACACTTAGGTAATTACACTTAGGTAATTACTGAAAAACAATTCACAGCGCTGAGACAAGACTGGAGCTGGAGCCACACGACCATGCACGATCCCATCAGCCGAGGAACTGAGGTGTGGATAGCCGGCGCGGGGGTCTGGGCCTCCCCCTTCCCCCTCCCGGGGAGGGGGGAGCTGCGCAGACATGCGGCGCGGCTGGTGTGACGTCATGCTAGTTTACTCGTTTTTCTTTTGGGGAGTTCTGTCCACTCGTTTGTTAATTTTTGTTGTTAACCAGAATAGGGGTTTGTTTTGTGGCGCTTACCTTTCTGGGTGCCTGTCCCGGTCGATGGCAGATATAGAATGCTCCAAATCATATGTGCATTCTATGGGCCATTGCTCCCCGTGCCTCTCTGAGGGGGCCAGGTTCTGGCTCGTGGTCCCCGGTAGGCTAGAACTCCACCCACATCGACTGATGCAAAGTAGTTAGAATATCCATATCAGCCATGGATAGCTCCGGGGAGCCGTAGGGGCTCCCCCCAGAAACATACATAGTTATTATTTTTTTGTGCCTAAGGGGGAATTCAACTTCTTATCCAGACACAACTACTTATCTAATTGCAATTGACCCCAAGGTGTATGGAAGGGAGGATGTCGAGTGTATATATAGGTAATGTAGTTATATCTAATGTAATGTTACTAACCCTTATGATGCTCAAGGCTTATTAGCATTTGTCACCCACAGGCACATACCAAAAAAAAAATTATTTTTTCTTCTATACCTGTTAATTTGTGTTCTCTGATCATGGAACATCATGGTCACGGGGATAGACCGCAGGCTGGCTAGCCTTAATAACTCTGCGGACGACCTGGGAGACCAGCACCTGTGAACAGGGAAGTAGGGAAACCGGGTCAACCCAAAGCGCGTCCCCGGACACAGAAGCCGTGAAATTGTTCACGACTTTTGTTAGACCAAAGCTAGAATATGCAGCGGTTGTGTGGTGCCCATATCTTAAGAAGCACATCAACAAACTGGAAAAGGTGCAAAGACATGCTACTAAGTGGCTCCCAGAACTGAAGGGCAAGAGCTACGAGGAGAGGTTAGAGGCATTAAATATGCCAAAACTAGAAGACAGAAGAAAAAGAGGTGATATGATCACTACATACAAAATAGTAACAGGAATTGATAAAATCGATAGGGAAAATTTCCTGAGACCTGGAACTTTAAGAACAAGAGGTCATAGATATAAACTAGCTAAACACAGATGCCGAAGAAATATAAGAAAATTCACTTTCGCAAACAGAGTGGTAGACGGTTGGAACAAGTTAGGGGAGAAGGTGGTGGAGGCCAAGACCGTCAGTAGTTTCAAAGTGTTATATGACAAAGAGTGCTGGGAAGACGGGACACCACGAGCGTAGCTCTCATCCTGTAACTACACTTAGGTAATTACACTTAGGTAATTACACAAATAACGGCGAAGAGCTGCAACCGTACACAAAACATGATGCACCCCGGCCCAACCAACCAAGCATCAACAACCCAGGGACCCCTCCGGAAAGCAGCAGTCTCATTCTATGGAGCACCACTTGGCAAATGGATTTTAATGCTAATAAATGCCATGTTATGGAATGTGGAATAGGAGAACATAGACCCCACACAACCTATATATTATGTGAGAAATCTTTAAAGAATTCTGATAAAGAAAGAGATCTAGGGGTGTTTTTAGATAGAAAACTATCACCTGAGGACCACACAAAGAATATTGTGCGAGGAGCCTATGCCACGCTTTCTAACTTCAGAATTGCTTTTAAATACATGGATGGCGATATACTAAAGAAATTGTTCACGACTTTTGTTAGGCCAAAGCTAGAATATGCAGCGGTTGAGTGGTGCCCATATCTTAAGAAGCATATCAACAAACTGGAAAAGGTGCAAAGACATGCTACTAAGTGGCTCCCAGAACTGAAGGGCAAGAGCTACGAGGAGAGGTTAGAGGCATTAAATATGCCAAAACTAGAAGACAAGAAAAAGAGGTGATATGATCACTACATACAAAATAGTAACAGGAATTGATAAAATCGATAGGGATGATTTCCTGAGACCTGGAACTTTAAGAACAAGAGGTTATAGATTTAAACTAGCTAAACACAGATGCCAAAGAAATATAAGAAAATTCACTTTTGCTAACAGAGTGGTAGACGGTTGGAACAAGTTAGGTGAGAAGGTGGTGGAAGCCAAGACCGTCAGTAGTTTCAAAGCGTTATATGACAAAGAGTGCTGGGAAGACAGGACACCATGAGCGTAGCTCTCATCCTGTAACTACACTTAGGTAATTAGAAAAGAAGGAGATGGCTGCAGATGGACAAAACTATCACGAAGACCAAAAGAGCAGAAACCCCTGCGCCGGAGGAGAGCATGAAACTCCCCAACCCGACCCCCAAAGGCCAATGCCAACAGAAAAAGAGCCTTGGACAAACAATCCTGAATCGAAGGGGGCCACAACAAACCGAGGAGAAGAAAGAAAAGAGAGAGCACTCTGTCCAATGACCAGGACGGCTCAGGTGGTGTATGAGCAGGCTGGAGGTGAAACAATGCACAAGACAGCTTGCAAAATGGCACATAAGTAACATCAATACCGAAAGCAAGCTGAAGCAGCTCTGCCAGCGCCGCACGATATAAGGTGACAGTGTTGCGAATAAGGTGACAGTCCTGGAACAACCAAGAGAGAAAGGACAACACCACCCTAACAGAAAGTGAAGCACAACAACAAAGCCTCAAAAAGAACCAGAAGGACCGCCAGGAAATCTCATACTGCCGCCGAGACGAAGCCCGCAGGTGGGACACTAACAAGGAAGCCACCTGACCACCATAGAGATGATGATAAACTCGAGTCAAAAAGACCATACGCAAAGACTCTAGGAGAAGATCGAACCAGCCACATGACGCTCT
>WNGS01168364.1:0-13726 GCA_020271785.1 Procambarus virginalis | reverse complement strand
GTAGTACAGTGCCAATATGGTAGTACAGAGTGCCAATATGGTAGTACAGAGTGTCAATATGGTAGTACAGAGTGTCAATATGGTAGTACAGAGTACCAATATGGTAGTACAGTGCCAATATGGTAGTACAGAGTGCCAATATGGTAGTACAGTGCCAATATGGTAGTACAGAGTGTCAATATGGTAGTACAGAGTGCCAATATGGTAGTAAAGAGTACCAATATGGTAGTACAGTGCCAATATGTTAGTACAGTGTCAATATGGTAGTACAGAGTACCAATATGGTAGTACAGTGCCAATATGGTAGTACAGAGTGTCAATATGGTAGTACAGAGTGCCAATATGGTAGTACAGAGTGTCAATATGGTAGTACAGTGTGCCAATATGGTAGTACAGAATGCCAATATGGTAGTACAGTGTGCCAATATGGTAGTACAGAGTGCCAATATGGTAGTACAGAGTGTCAGTATGGTAGTACAGAGTGCCAATATGGTAGTACAGTACCAATATGGTAGTACAGAGTGCCAATATGGTAGTACAGTGCCAATATGGTAGTACAGAGTGTCAATATGGTAGTACAGTACCAATATGGTAGTACAGAGTGCCAATATGGTAGTACAGTGCCAATATGGTAGTACAGAGTGCCAATATGGTAGTACAGTGCCAATATGGTAGTACAGAGTGTCAATATGGTAGTACAGTATCAATATGGTAGTACAGAGTGCCAATATGGTAGTACAGAGTGCCAATATGGTAGTACAGAGTGCCAATATGGTAGTACAGTGCCAATATGGTAGTACAGAGTGCCAATATGGTAGTACAGTGCCAATATGGTAGTACAGAGTGTCAATATGGTAGTACAGTATCAATATGGTAGTACAGAGTGCCAATATGGTAGTACAGAGTGTCAATATGGTAGTACAGAGTGCCAATATGGTAGTACAGAGTGCCAATATGGTAGTACAGAGTGTCAATATGGTAGTACAGTGTCAATATGGTAGTACAGTGCCAATATGGTAGTACAGAGTGTCAATATGGTAGTACAGTGCCAATATGGTAGTACAGAGTGTCAATATGGTAGTACAGAGTGCCAATATGGTAGTACAGAGTGCCAATATGGTAGTACAGAGTGCCAATATGGTAGTACAGAGTGCCAATATGGTAGTACAGAGTGTCAATATGGTAGTACAGAGTGCCAATATGGTAGTACAGAGTGCCAATATGGTAGTACAGTGGCAATATGGTAGTACAGTGTCAATATGGTAGTACAGAGTACCAATATGGTAGTACAGAGTGCCAATATGGTAGTACAGAGTGCCAATATGGTAGTACAGTGCCAATATGGTAGTACAGAGTGTCAATATGGTAGTACAGAGTGCCAATATGGTAGTACAGAGTGCCAATATGGTAGTACAGTGTGCCAATATGGTAGTACAGAGTGCCAATATGGTAGTACAGAGTGTCAATATGGTAGTACAGAGTGTCAATATGGTAGTACAGTGCCAATATGGTAGTACAGAGTGTCAATATGGTAGTACAGAGTGTCAATATGGTAGTACAGAGTGCCAATATGGTAGTACAGTGCCAATATGGTAGTACAGTGTCAATATGGTAGTAAAGAGTGCCAATATGGTAGTACAGAGTGTCAATATGGTAGTACAGTGTGCCAATATGGTAGTACAGTGTGCCAATATGGTAGTACAGAGTGCCAATATGGTAGTACAGAGTGCCAATATGGTAGTACAGAGTGCCAATATGGTAGTACAGAGTGCCAATATAGTAGTACAGTGCCAATATGGTAGTACAGAGTGTCAATATGGTAGTACAGAGTGTCAATATGGTAGTACAGAGTGCCAATATGGTAGTACAGTGCCAATATGGTAGTACAGAGTGCCAATATGGTAGTACAGAGTGCCAATATGGTAGTACAGAGTGTCAATATGGTAGTACAGAGTGCCAATATGGTAGTAAAGAGTACCAATATGGTAGTACAGTGCCAATATGTTAGTACAGTGTCAATATGGTAGTACAGAGTGTTAATATGGTAGTACAGTGCCAATATGGTAGTACAGAGTGTCAATATGGTAGTACAGAGTGCCAATATGGTAGTACAGAGTGTCAATATGGTAGTACAGTGTGCCAATATGGTAGTACAGAGTGCCAATATGGTAGTACAGAGTGCCAATATGGTAGTACAGAGTGCCAATATGGTAGTACAGAGTGTCAATATGGTAGTACAGAGTGCCAATATGGTAGTACAGTACCAATATGGTAGTACAGAGTGCCAATATGGTAGTACAGTGCCAATATGGTAGTACAGAGTGTCAATATGGTAGTACAGTACCAATATGGTAGTACAGAGTGCCAATATGGTAGTACAGTGCCAATATGGTAGTACAGAGTGCCAATATGGTAGTACAGTGCCAATATGGTAGTACAGAGTGTCAATATGGTAGTACAGTATCAATATGGTAGTACAGAGTGCCAATATGGTAGTACAGAGTGCCAATATGGTAGTACAGAGTGCCAATATGGTAGTACAGTGCCAATATGGTAGTACAGAGTGCCAATATGGTAGTACAGTGCCAATATGGTAGTACAGAGTGTCAATATGGTAGTACAGTGCCAATATGGTAGTAGAGTGCCAATATGGTAGTACAGAGTGCCAATATGGTAGTACAGAGTGCCAATATGGTAGTACAGAGTGTCAATATGGTAGTACAGTGCCAATATGGTAGTACAGTGCCAATATGGTAGTACAGTGCCAATATGGTAGTACAGTGCCAATATGGTAGTACAGTGCCAATATGGTAGTACAGAGTGTCAATATGGTAGTACAGAGTGCCAATATGGTAGTACAGTGCCAATATGGTAGTACAGTGCCAATATGGTAGTACAGTGCCAATATGGTAGTACAGAGTGTCAATATGGTAGTACAGTGCCAATATGGTAGTACAGAGTGCCAATATGGTAGTACAGAGTGTCAATATGGTAGTACAGAGTGTCAATATGGTAGTACAGAGTATCAATATGGTAGTACAGTGCCAATATGGTAGTACAGAGTGCCAATATGGTAGTACAGAGTGCCAATATGGTAGTACAGAGTGTCAATATGGTAGTACAGAGTGCCAATATGGTAGTACAGAGTGCCAATATGGTAGTACAGTGCCAATATGGTAGTACAGTGTCAATATGGTAGTACAGAGTGCCAATATGGTAGTACAGTGCCAATATGGTAGTACAGAGTGTCAATATGGTAGTACAGAGTGCCAATATGGTAGTACAGAGTGCCAATATGGTAGTACAGAGTGCCAATATGGTAGTACAGAGTGCCAATATGGTAGTACAGAGTGTCAATATGGTAGTACAGAGTGCCAATATGGTAGTACAGTACCAATATGGTAGTACAGAGTGCCAATATGGTAGTACAGTGCCAATATGGTAGTACAGAGTGTCAATATGGTAGTACAGTACCAATATGGTAGTACAGAGTGCCAATATGGTAGTACAGTGCCAATATGGTAGTACAGAGTGCCAATATGGTAGTACAGTGCCAATATGGTAGTACAAGTGTCAATATGGTAGTACAGTATCAATATGGTAGTACAGAGTGCCAATATGGTAGTACAGAGTGCCAATATGGTAGTACAGAGTGCCAATATGGTAGTACAGTGCCAATATGGTAGTACAGAGTGCCAATATGGTAGTACAGTGCCAATATGGTAGTACAGAGTGTCAATATGGTAGTACAGTGTCAATATGGTAGTACAGAGTGCCAATATGGTAGTACAGAGTGCCAATATGGTAGTACAGAGTGCCAATATGGTAGTACAGAGTGTCAATATGGTAGTACAGTGCCAATATGGTAGAACAGTGCCAATATGGTAGTACAGTGCCAATATGGTAGTACAGTGCCAATATGGTAGTACAGTGCCAATATGGTAGTACAGAGTGTCAATATGGTAGTACAGAGTGCCAATATGGTAGTACAGTGCCAATATGGTAGTACAGTGCAATATGGTAGTACAGTGCCAATATGGTAGTACAGAGAGTCAATATGGTAGTACAGTGCCAATATGGTAGTACAGAGTGTCAATATGGTAGTACAGTGTCAATATGGTAGTACAGAGTGCCAATATGGTAGTACAGAGTGTCAATATGGTAGTACAGTGCCAATATGGTAGTACAGTGCCAATATGGTAGTACAGTGCCAATATGGTAGTACAGAGAGTCAATATGGTAGTACAGTGCCAATATGGTAGTACAGAGTGTCAATATGGTAGTACAGAGTGTCAATATGGTAGTACAGAGTGCCAATATGGTAGTACAGTGCCAATATGGTAGTACAGTGCCAATATGGTAGTACAGAGTGCCAATATGGTAGTACAGAGTGTCAATATGGTAGTACAGAGTGCCAATATGGTAGTACAGTGCCAATATGGTAGTACAGTGCCAATATGGTAGTACAGTGCCAATATGGTAGTACAGTGCCAATATGGTAGTACAGAGTGTCAATATGGTAGTACAGAGTGTCAATATGGTAGTACAGTGCCAATATGGTAGTACAGTGCCAATATGGTAGTACAGTGTCAATATGGTAGTACAGTACCAATATGGTAGTACAGAGTGCCAATATGGTAGTACAGAGTGCCAATATGGTAGTACAGTGCCAATATGGTAGTACAGTGCCAATATGGTAGTACAGAGTGCCAATATGGTAGTACAGAGTGCCAATATGGTAGTACAGAGTGCCAATATGGTAGTACAGTGCCAATATGGTAGTACAGTGCCAATATGGTAGTACAGAGTGCCAATATGGTAGTACAGAGTGCCAATATGGTAGTACAGAGTGCCAATATGGTAGTACAGAGTGTCAATATGGTAGTACAGAGTGCCAATATGGTAGTACAGAGTGTCAATATGGTAGTACAGAGTGCCAATATGGTAGTACAGAGTGTCAATATGGTAGTACAGTGTCAATATGGTAGTACAGAGTGCCAATATGGTAGTACAGAGTGCCAATATGGTAGTACAGAGTGCCAATATGGTAGTACAGAGTGCCAATATGGTAGTACAGTGCCAATATGGTAGTACAGTGCCAATATGGTAGTACAGAGTGTCAATATGGTAGTACAGAGTGCCAATATGGTAGTACAGTACCAATATGGTAGTACAGAGTGTCAATATGGTAGTACAGTACCAATATGGTAGTACAGAGTGCCAATATGGTAGTACAGTACCAATATGGTAGTACAGAGTGCCAATATGGTAGTACAGAGTGTCAATATGGTAGTACAGAGTGTCAATATGGTAGTACAGAGTGCCAATATGGTAGTACAGAGTGCCAATATGGTAGTACAGAGTGCCAATATGGTAGTACAGAGCCAATATGGTAGTACAGAGTGTCAATATGGTAGTACAGAGTGCCAATATGGTAGTACAGAGTGTCAATATGGTAGTACAGAGTGCCAATATGGTAGTACAGAGTGCCAATATGGTAGTACAGAGTGTCAATATGGTAGTACAGAGTGCCAATATGGTAGTACAGAGTGTCAATATGGTAGTACAGTGTCAATATGGTAGTACAGAGTGCCAATATGGTAGTACAGTGTCAATATGGTAGTACAGTGCCAATATGGTAGTACAGAGTGCCAATATGGTAGTACAGAGTGCCAATATGGTAGTACAGTGCCAATATGGTAGTACAGAGTGTCAATATGGTAGTACAGTGCCAATATGGTAGTACAGAGGCCAATATGGTAGTACAGTACCAATATGGTAGTACAGAGTGCCAATATGGTAGTACAGTGTCAATATGGTAGTACAGAGTGTCAATATGGTAGTACAGAGTGCAATATGGTAGTACAGAGTGCCAATATGGTAGTACAGAGCCAATATGGTAGTACAGAGTGTCAATATGGTAGTACAGTGCCAATATGGTAGTACAGAGTGCCAATATGGTAGTACAGTGCCAATATGGTAGTACAGAGTGCCAATATGGTAGTACAGTGCCAATATGGTAGTACAGAGTGTCAATATGGTAGTACAGTGCCAATATGGTAGTACAGAGTGCCAATATGGTAGTACAGAGTGCCAATATGGTAGTACAGAGTGCCAATATGGTAGTACAGTGCCAATATGGTAGTACAGTGCCAATATGGTAGTACAGTGCCAATATGGTAGTACAGAGTGTCAATATGGTAGTACAGTGTCAATATGGTAGTACAGAGTGCCAATATGGTAGTACAGAGTGTCCAATGTATGGAGTACAGAGTGCCAATATGGTAGTACAGTGCCAATATGGTAGTACAGAGTGCAATATGGTAGTACAGTGTCAATATGGTAGTACAGTGCCAATATGGTAGTACAGAGTGTCAATATGGTAGTACAGTGCCAATATGTAGTACAGAGTGTCAATATGGTAGTACAGAGTGCCAATATGGTAGTACAGAGTGCCAATATGGTAGTACAGAGTGCCAATATGGTAGTACAGAGTGTCAATATGGTAGTACAGAGTGTCAATATGGTAGTACAGAGTGCCAATATGGTAGTACAGAGTGCCAATATGGTAGTACAGTGCCAATATGGTAGTACAGTGTCAATATGGTAGTACAGAGTGCCAATATGGTAGTACAGAGTGCCAATATGGTAGTACAGAGTGCCAATATGGTAGTACAGTGCCAATATGGTAGTACAGAGTGTCATATGGTAGTACAGAGTGCCAATATGGTAGTACAGAGTGCCAATATGGTAGTACAGTGCCAATATGGTAGTACAGAGTGCCAATATGGTAGTACAGAGTGCCAATATGGTAGTACAGAGTGTCAATATGGTAGTACAGTGCCATATGGTAGTACAGAGTGTCAATATGGTAGTACAGAGTGTCAATATGGTAGTACAGAGTGCCAATATGGTAGTACAGTGCCAATATGGTAGTACAGTGTCAATATGGTAGTACAGAGTGCCAATATGGTAGTACAGAGTGTCAATATGGTAGTACAGAGTGCCAATATGGTAGTACAGTGCCAATATGGTAGTACAGAGTGCCAATATGGTAGTACAGAGTGCCAATATGGTAGTACAGAGTGCCAATATGGTAGTACAGAGTGCCAATATGGTAGTACAGTGCCAATATGGTAGTACAGAGTGTCAATATGGTAGTACAGAGTGTCAATATGGTAGTACAGAGTGCCAATATGGTAGTACAGTGCCAATATGGTAGTACAGAGTGCCAATATGGTAGTACAGAGTGCCAATATGGTAGTACAGAGTGTCAATATGGTAGTACAGTGCCAATATGGTAGTACAGAGTCCATATGGTAGTACAGTGCCAATATGTAGTACAGTGTAATATGGTAGTACAGAGTGTCAATATGGTAGTACAGAGTGCAATATGGTAGTACAGAGTGTCAATATGGTAGTACAGAGTGCCAATATGGTAGTACAGAGTGTCAATATGGTAGTACAGAGTGTCAATATGGTAGTACAGAGTGCCAATATGGTAGTACAGAGTGCCAATATGGTAGTACAGAGTGTCAATATGGTAGTACAGAGTGTCATATGGTAGTACAGAGTGCCAATATGGTAGTACAGTGCCAATATGGTAGTACAGAGTGCCATATGGTAGTACAGTGCCAATATGGTAGTAAGAGTGTCAATATGGTAGTACAGTACCAATATGGTAGTACAGAGTGCCAATATGGTAGTACAGTGCCAATATGGTAGTACAGTGCCAATATGGTAGTACAGTGCCAATATGGTAGTACAGAGTGTCCAATATGGTAGTACTATCAATATGGTAGTACAGAGTGCCAATATGGTAGTACAGAGTGCCAATATGGTAGTACAGAGTGCCAATATGGTAGTACAGTGCCAATATGGTAGTACAGAGTGCCAATATGGTAGTACAGTGCCAATATGGTAGTACAGAGTGTCAATATGGTAGTACAGTGTCAATATGGTAGTAGAGTGCCAATATGGTAGTACAGAGTGCCAATATGGTAGTACAGAGTGCCAATATGGTAGTACAGAGTGTCAATATGGTAGTACAGTGCCAATATGGTAGTACAGTGCCAATATGGTAGTACAGTGCCAATATGGTAGTACAGTGCCAATATGGTAGTACAGTGCCAATATGGTAGTACAGTGTCCAATATGGTAGTACAGAGTGCCAATATGGTAGTACAGTGCCAATATGGTAGTACAGTGCCAATATGGTAGTACAGTGCCAATATGGTAGTACAGAGTGTCAATATGGTAGTACAGTGCCAATATGTAGTACAGAGTGCCAATATGGTAGTACAGAGTGTCAATATGGTAGTACAGAGTGTCAATATGGTAGTACAGAGTGTCAATATGGTAGTACAGTGCCAATATGGTAGTACAGAGTGCCAATATGGTAGTACAGAGTGCCAATATGGTAGTACAGAGTGTCAATATGTAGTACAGAGTGCCATATGGTAGTACAGAGTACAATATGGTAGTACAGTGCAATATGGTAGTACAGTGCCAATATGGTAGTACAGAGTGCCAATATGGTAGTACAGTGCCAATATGGTAGTACAGAGTGTCAATATGGTAGTACAGAGTGCNAGTGCCAATATGGTAGTACAGAGTGTCAATATGGTAGTACAGTGCCAATATGGTAGTACAGAGTGCCAATATGGTAGTACAGAGTGCCAATATGGTAGTACAGTACCAATATGGTAGTACAGAGTGCCAATATGGTAGTACAGAGTGCCAATATGGTAGTACAGAGTGCCAATATGGTAGTACAGAGTGCCAATATGGTAGTACAGTACCAATATGGTAGTACGAGTGCCAATATGGTAGTACAGAGTGCCAATATGGTAGTACAGTGTCCAATATGGTAGTACAGAGTGCAATATGGTAGTACAGAGTGCCAATATGGTAGTACAGAGTGCCAATATGGTAGTACAGAGTGCCAATGGTAGTACAGAGTGCCAATATGGTAGTACAGAGTGCCAATATGGTAGTACAGAGTGCCATATGGTAGTACAGAGTGCCAATATGGTAGTACAGTGTGCCAATTGGTAGTACAGTGTCAATATGGTAGTACAGAGTGCCAATATGGTAGTACAGAGTACCAATATGGTAGTACAGAGTGCCAATATGGTAGTACAGAGTGTCAATATGGTAGTACAGAGTGCCAATATGGTAGTACAGAGTGCCAATATGGTAGTACAGAGTGCCAATATGGTAGTACAGTGCCAATATGGTAGTACAGAGTGCCAATATGGTAGTACAGAGTCCAATATGGTAGTACAGTGTCCATATGGTAGTACAGTGCCAATATGGTAGTACAGAGTGCCAATATGGTAGTACAGAGCAATATGGTAGTACAGAGTGTCAATATGGTAGTACAGAGTGCCAATATGGTAGTACAGAGTGCCAATATGGTAGTACACAGTGTGCCAATATGGTAGTACAGAGTGCCAATATGGTAGTACAGAGTGCCAATATGGTAGTACAGAGTGTCAATATGGTAGTACAGAGTGCCAATATGGTAGTACAGTGCCAATATGGTAGTACAGAGTGTCAATATGGTAGTACAGTGCCAATATGGTAGTACAGAGTGTCAATATGGTAGTACAGTGCCAATATGGTAGTACAGAGTGCCAATATGGTAGTACAGAGTGTCAATATGGTAGTACAGTGCCAATATGGTAGTACAGTGCCAATATGGTAGTACAGAGTGCAATATGGTAGTACAGAGTGCCAATATGGTAGTACAGAGTGCCAATATGGTAGTACAGTACCAATATGGTAGTACAGAGTGTCAATATGGTAGTACAGTGCCAATATGGTAGTACAGAGTGTCAATATGGTAGTACAGTACCAATATGGTAGTACAGAGTGTCAATATGGTAGTACAGTGCCAATATGGTAGTACAGTGCCAATATGGTAGTACAGTGCCAATATGGTAGTACAGAGTGTCAATATGGTAGTACAGTGCCAATATGGTAGTACAGAGTGCCAATATGGTAGTACAGAGTGCCAATATGGTAGTACAGAGTGCCAATATGGTAGTACAGTACCAATATGGTAGTACAGAGTGTCAATATGGTAGTACAGAGTGCCAATATGGTAGTACAGAGTGTCAATATGGTAGTACAGAGTGCCAATATGGTAGTACAGAGTGCCAATATGGTAGTACAGTGTCAATATGGTAGTACAGAGTGCCAATATGGTAGTACAGAGTGCCAATATGGTAGTACAGAGTGTCAATATGGTAGTACAGTGTCAATATGGTAGTACAGTGCCAATATGGTAGTACAGTGCCAATATGGTAGTACAGTGCCAATATGGTAGTACAGTGCCAATATGGTAGTACAGAGTGCCAATATGGTAGTACAGAGTGTCAATATGGTAGTACAGAGTGTCAATATGGTAGTACAGTGCCAATATGGTAGTACAGTGCCAATATGGTAGTACAGTGCCAATATGGTAGTACAGTGCCAATATGGTAGTACAGAGTGTCAATATGGTAGTACAGTGCCAATATGGTAGTACAGAGTGTCAATATGGTAGTACAGAGTGTCAATATGGTAGTACAGTGCCAATATGGTAGTACAGAGTGCCAATATGGTAGTACAGAGTGTCAATATGGTAGTACAGTGCCAATATGGTAGTACAGTGCCAATATGGTAGTACAGTGCCAATATGGTAGTACAGTGCCAATATGGTAGTACAGAGTGTCAATATGGTAGTACAGAGTGTCAATATGGTAGTACAGTGCCAATATGGTAGTACAGAGTGTCAATATGGTAGTACAGAGTGTCAATATGGTAGTACAGTGCCAATATGGTAGTACAGTGCCAATATGGTAGTACAGTGCCAATATGGTAGTACAGAGTGCCAATATGGTAGTACAGAGTGTCAATATGGTAGTACAGTGCCAATATGGTAGTACAGAGTGCCAATATGGTAGTACAGAGTGCCAATATGGTAGTACAGAGTGCCAATATGGTAGTACAGAGTGTCCAATATGGTAGTACAGTGCCAATATGGTAGTACAGTGCCAATATGGTAGTACAGTGCCAATATGGTAGTACAGTGCCAATATGGTAGTACAGAGTCAATATGGTAGTACAGTGCCAATATGGTAGTACAGTGCCAATATGGTAGTACAGTGTCAATATGGTAGTACAGAGTGCCAATATGGTAGTACAGAGTGCCAATATGGTAGTACAGAGTGTCAATATGGTAGTACAGAGTGTCAATATGGTAGTACAGTGCCAATATGGTAGTACAGTGCCAATATGGTAGTACAGAGCCAATATGGTAGTACAGTGCCAATATGGTAGTACAGAGTGTCAATATGGTAGTACAGAGTGCCAATATGGTAGTACAGAGTGCCAATATGGTAGTACAGAGTGCCAATATGGTAGTACAGAGTGCCAATATGGTAGTACAGTGCCAATATGGTAGTACAGTGCCAATATGGTAGTACAGTGCCAATATGGTAGTACAGTGCCAATATGGTAGTACAGTGCCAATATGGTAGTACAGTGCCAATATGGTAGTACAGAGTGCCAATATGGTAGTACAGTGCCAATATGGTAGTACAGAGTGCAATATGGTAGTACAGAGTGCCAATATGGTAGTACAGAGTGCCAATATGGTAGTACAGTGTCCAATATGGTAGTACAGAGTGTCAATATGGTAGTACAGTGCCAATATGGACGTACAGAGTGTCAATATGGTAGTACAGTACCAATATGGTAGTACAGAGTGCCAATATGGTAGTACAGAGTGTCAATATGGTAGTACAGTGCCAATATGGTAGTACAGTGCCAATATGGTAGTACAGTGCCAATATGGTAGTACAGAGTGTCAATATGGTAGTACAGTACCAATATGGTAGTACAGTACCAATATGGTAGTACAGAGTGCCAATATGGTAGTACAGAGTGCCAATATGGTAGTACAGAGTGCCAATATGGTAGTACAGTGGCAATATGGTAGTACAGTGCCAATATGGTAGTACAGAGTGCCAATATGGTAGTACAGTGCCAATATGGTAGTACAGAGTGCCAATATGGTAGTACAGAGTGCCAATATGGTAGTACAGAGTGCCAATATGGTAGTACAGTACCAATATGGTAGTACAGAGTGCCAATATGGTAGTACAGAGTGTCAATATGGTAGTACAGAGTGCCAATATGGTAGTACAGAGTGCCAATATGGTAGTACAGAGTGCCAATATGGTAGTACAGAGTGTCAATATGGTAGTACAGAGTGCCAATATGGTAGTACAGAGTACCAATATGGTAGTACAGAGTGCCAATATGGTAGTACAGAGTGCCAATATGGTAGTACAGAGTGCCAATATGGTAGTACAGAGTGCCAATATGGTAGTACAGAGTGCCAATATGGTAGTACAGAGTGTCAATATGGTAGTACAGAGTGCCAATATGGTAGTACAGTGCCAATATGGTAGTACAGAGTGTCAATATGGTAGTACAGTGCCAATATGGTAGTACAGTGTCAATATGGTAGTACAGTGCCAATATGGTAGTACAGAGTGTCAATATGGTAGTACAGTGCCAATATGGTAGTACAGTGCCAATATGGTAGTACAGAGTGCCAATATGGTAGTACAGAGTGCCAATATGGTAGTACAGAGTGCCAATATGGTAGTACAGTGCCAATATGGTAGTACAGAGTGTCAATATGGTAGTACAGTGTCAATATGGTAGTACAGAGTGTCAATATGGTAGTACAGTACCAATATGGTAGTACAGAGTGCCAATATGGTAGTACAGAGTGTCAATATGGTAGTACAGTGCCAATATGGTAGTACAGTGCCAATATGGTAGTACAGTGCCAATATGGTAGTACAGAGTGTCAATATGGTAGTACAGTACCAATATGGTAGTACAGAGTGCCAATATGGTAGTACAGAGTGCCAATATGGTAGTACAGAGTGCCAATATGGTAGTACAGTACCAATATGGTAGTACAGAGTGTCAATATGGTAGTACAGAGTGCCAATATGGTAGTACAGAGTGTCAATATGGTAGTACAGTGTCAATATGGTAGTACAGAGTGCCAATATGGTAGTACAGAGTGTCAATATGGTAGTACAGAGTGTCAATATGGTAGTACAGAGTGTCAATATGGTAGTACAGTGCCAATATGGTAGTACAGTGCCAATATGGTAGTACAGTGCCAATATGGTAGTACAGAGTGTCAATATGGTAGTACAGTGCCAATATGGTAGTACAGTGCCAATATGGTAGTACAGTGCCAATATGGTAGTACAGAGTGCCAATATGGTAGTACAGAGTGTCAATATGGTAGTACAGAGTGTCAATATGGTAGTACAGAGTGTCAATATGGTAGTACAGTGCCAATATGGTAGTACAGTGCCAATATGGTAGTACAGTGGCAATATGGTAGTACAGTGCCAATATGGTAGTACAGAGTGTCAATATGGTAGTACAGTGCCAATATGGTAGTACAGTGCCAATATGGTAGTACAGAGTGTCAATATGGTAGTACAGAGTGCCAATATGGTAGTACAGAGTGTCAATATGGTAGTACAGAGTGTCAATATGGTAGTACAGAGTGTCAATATGGTAGTACAGAGTGTCAATATGGTAGTACAGTGCCAATATGGTAGTACAGTGCCAATATGGTAGTACAGTGGCAATATGGTAGTACAGTGCCAATATGGTAGTACAGTACCAATATGGTAGT
>WNGS01168363.1:21873-40620 GCA_020271785.1 Procambarus virginalis | reverse complement strand
GTCCCGTGCTGGAACTGTCCCCCACACTGTCCCCTGCTGGAACTGTCCACCACACTGTCCCCTGCTGGAACTGGTCCCCCCTGTCCCTGCTGAACTGTCCCCACACTGTCCCCTGCTGGAACTGTCCCACACTGTCACCTGCTGGAACTGTCCCCCACACTGTCACCTGCTGGAACTGTCCCCCACACTGTCCCTGTGACTGTTGTAACTGTCCCCCACACTGTCCCTGCTGGAACTGTCACCACACTGTCCCCTGCTGGAACTGTCCCCACACTGTCCCCTGCTGGAACTGTCCCCACACTGTCCCTCTGACTGTCCCACTGCCTTGAACTGTCCCACATGCACTGGAACTGTCCCACACTGTCTCGCGGAACTGTCCCCACACTGTCCCCTGCTGGAACTGTCCCCACACTGTCACCTGCTGGAACTGTCCCCACACTGTCACCTGCTGGAACTGTCCCCCACACTGTCCCGTGCTGGAACTGTCCCCACACTGTCCCCTGCTGGAACTGTCCCACACGTCACACTGTCCCCTTCGGAGTCCCCTGCTCTGCTGAACTGTCCCACCTGTCCACTCCACATGTCCCTGACTGCACACTGTGCTGGAACTGTCCCCACACTGTCCCTCTGACTGTCCAATGTCCTTGCGAACTGTCCCTAAACTGCCTGCTGAACTGTCCCCCACACTGTCCCCTGCTGGAACTGTCCCACACTGTCCCCTGCTGGAACTGTCCCCACACTGTCCCCTGCTGGAACTGTCCCCACTGCTCCTGATGTCACCACTGTCCCCACACTGTCCCCTGCTGGAACTTTCCCCAGACTGTCCCCTGCTGGAACTGTCCCCACACTGTCCCCTGCTGGAACTGTCCCCTGCTGGAACTGTCCCCACACTGTCACCTGTTGGAACTGTCTCCTGCTGGAACTGTCCCCCACACTGTCCCCTTCTGGAACTGTCCCCACACTGTCACCTGTTGGAACTGTCTCCTGCTGGAACTGTCCCCCACACTGTCCCCTTCTGGAACTGTCCCCTGCTGGAACTGTCCCCCACACTGTCCCCTGCTGGAACTTTCCCCAGACTGTCCCCTGCTGGAACTGTCCCCACACTGTCCCCTGCTGGAACTGTCCCCTGCTGGAACTGTCCCCACACTGTCACCTGTTGGAACTGTCTCCTGCTGGAACTGTCCCCCACACTGTCCCCTTCTGGAACTGTCCCCACACTGTCACCTGTTGGAACTGTCTCCTGCTGGAACTGTCCCCTGCTGGAATTGTCCCCCACACTGTCTCCTGCTGGAACTGTCCCCACACTGTCCCCTGCTGGAACTGTCCCCACACTGTCCCCTGCTGGAACTGTCCCCCACACTGTCTCCTGCTGGAACTGTCCCCACACTGTCCCCTGCTGGAACTGTCCCCACACTGTCCCCTGCTGGAACTGTTCCCCACACTGTCCCCTGCTGGAACTGTCCCAACACTGTCCCCTGCTGGAACTGTCCCCACACTGTCCCCTGCTGGAACTGTCCCCACACTGTCCCCTGCTGGAACTGTCCCCTGCTGGAACTGTCCCCACACTGTCCCGTGCTGGAACTGTCCCCCACACTGTCCCCTGCTGGAACTGTCCCCCACACTGTCACCTGCTGGAACTGTCCCCACACTGTCCCCTGCTTGGAACTGTCCCCCACACTGTCCCCTGCTGGAACTGTCCCCACACTGTCCCCTGCTGGAACTGTCCCCACACTGTCCCCTGCTGGAACTGTCCCCACAGTGTCCCCTGCTGGAACTGTCCCCCACACTGTATCCTGCTGGATCTGTCCCCCACACTGTCTCCGGCTGGAACTGTCCCCCACACTGTCTCCTGCTGGAACTGTCCCCAACACTGTCTCCTGCTGGAACTGTCCCCCACACTGTCTCCTGCTGGAACTGTCCCCCACACTGTCCCCTGCTGGAACTGTCCCCCACACTGTCCCCTGCTGGAACTGTCCCCCACACTGTCTCCTGCTGGAACTGTCCCCCACACTGTCCCCTGCTGGAACTGTCCCCCACACTGTCCCCTGCTGGAACTGTCCCCCACACTGTCTCCTGCTGGAACTGTCCCCCACACTGTCCCCTGCTGGAACTGTCCCCCACACTGTCCCCTGCTGGAACTGTCCCCCACACTGTCCCCTGCTGGAACTGTCCGCCACACTGTCCCCTGCTGGAACTGTCCCCACACTGTCCCCTGCTGGAACTGTCCCCCACACTGTCCCCTGCTGGAACTCCCCTGCTGGAACTGTCCCCACACTGTCCCCTGCTGGAACTGTCCCCCACACCGTCCCCTGCTGCAACTGTCCCCACACTGTCCCCTGCTGGAACTGTCCCCACACTGTCCCCTGCTGGAACTGTCCCCACACTGTCCCCTGCTGGAACTGTCCCCACACTGTCCCCTGCTGGAACTGTCCCCACACTGTCCCCTGCTGGAACTGTCCCCACACTGTCCCCTGCTGGAACTGTCCCCACACTGTCCCCTGCTGGAACTGTCCCCACACTGTCCCTTGCTGGAACTGTCCCCACACTGTCCCCTGCTGGAACTGTCCCCACACTGTCCCCTGCTGGAACTGTCCCCACACTGTCCCCTGCTGGAACTGTCCCCCACTGTCCCCTGCTGGAACTGTCCCCACACTGTCCCCTGCTGAACTGTCCCCACACTGTCCCTGCTGAACTGTCCCCACACTGTCCCTTGCTGGAACTGTCCCCTGCTGGAACTGTCCCCACACTGTCCCCTGCTGGAACTGTCCCCACACTGTCCCCTGCTGGAACTGTCCCCACACTGTCCCCTGCTGGAACTGTCCCCCACACTGTCCCCTGCTGGAACTGTCCCCTGCTGGAACTGTCCCCTGCTGGAACTGTCCCCACACTGTCCCCTGCTGGAACTGTCCCCACACTGTCCCCTGCTGGAACTGTCCCCACACTGTCCCTTGCTGGAACTGTCCCCACACACTGTCCCCTGCTGGAACTGTCCCCCTGCTGGAACTGTCCCCACACTGTCCCCTGCTGGAACTGTCCCCCACACTGTCCCCTGCTGGAACTGTCCCCACACTGTCCCCTGCTGGAACTGTCCCCACACTGTCCCCCTGCTGGAACTGTCACCTGCTGGAACTGTCCCCACACTGTCCCCTGCTGGAACTGTCCCCCCACTGTCCCCTGCTGGAACTGTCCCTGCTGGAACTGTCCCCCACACTGTCCCTTGCTGGAACTGTCCCCACACTGTCCCCTGCTGGAACTGTCCCCCTGCTTGAACTGTCCCCACACTGTCCCCTGCTGGAACTGTCCCCTGCTGGAACTGTCCCCACACTGTCCCTGCTGGAACTGTCCCCCTGCTGGAACTGTCCCCTGCACTGTCCCCTGCTGGAACTGTCCCCTGCTGGAACTGTCCCCTGCTGGAACTGTCCCCACACTGTCCCCCTGCTGGAACTGTCCCCACACTGTCCCCTGCTGGAACTGTCCCCACACTGTCCCCTGCTGGAACTGTCCCCCACACTGTCCCCTGCTGGAACTGTCCCCACACTGTCCCCTGCTGGAACTGTCCCCCACACTGTCCCCTGCTGGAACTGTCCCCACACTGTCCCCTGCTGGAACTGTCCCCTGCTGGAACTGTCCCCACACTGTCCCCTGCTGGAACTGTCCCCACACTGTCCCCTGCTGGAACTGTCCCCACACTGTCCCCTGCTGGAACTGTCCCCACACTGTCCCCTGCTGGAACTGTCCCCCACTGTCCCCTGCTGGAACTGTCCCCCACACTGTCCCCTGCTGGAACTGTCCCCACACTGTCCCCTGCTGGAACTGTCCCCACACTGTCCCCTGCTGGAACTGTCCCCTGCTGGAACTGTCCCCACACTGTCCCCTGCTGGAACTGTCCCCACACTGTCCCCTGCTGGAACTGTCCCCACACTGTCCCCTGCTGGAACTGTCCCCCACACTGTCCCCTGCTGGAACTGTCCCCCACACTGTCCCCTGCTGGAACTGTCCCCACACACTGTCCCCTGCTGGAACTGTCCCCCACACTGTCCCCTGCTGGAACTGTCCCCCACACTGTCCCCTGCTGGAACTGTCCCCACACTGTCCCCTGCTGGAACTGTCCCCTGCTGGAACTGTCCCCCCACTGTCCCCTGCTGGAACTGTCCCCCACACTGTCCCCTGCTGGAACTGTCCCCTGCACTGTCCCCTGCTGGAACTGTCCCCACACTGTCCCCTGCTGGAACTGTCCCCACACTGTCCCCTGCTGGAACTGTCCCCCCTGCTGAACTGTCCCCACACTGTCCCCTGCTGGAACTGTCCCCTGCTGGAACTGTCCCCCACACTGTCCCCTGCTGGAACTGTCCCCACACTGTCCCCTGCTGGAACTGTCCCCACACTGTCCCCTGCTGAACTGTCCCCACACTGTCCCCTGCTGGAACTGTCCCCCACTGTCCCCTGCTGGAACTGTCCCCACACTGTCCCCTGCTGGAACTGTCCCCACACTGTCCCCTGCTGGAACTGTCCCCACACTGTCCCCTGCTGGAACTGTCCCCACACTGTCCCCTGCTGGAACTGTCCCCCACACTGTCCCCTGCTGGAACTGTCCCCCACACTGTCCCCTGCTGGAACTGTCCCCCACACTGTCCCCTGCTGGAACTGTCCCCCACACTGTCCCCTGCTGGAACTGTCCCCACACTGTCCCCTGCTGGAACTGTCCCCCACACTGTCCCCTGCTGGAACTGTCCCCACACTGTCCCCTGCTGGAACTGTCCCCCACACTGTCCCCTGCTGGAACTGTCCCCACACTGTCCCCTGCTGGAACTGTCCCCACACTGTCCCCTGCTGGAACTGTCCCCACACTGTCCCCTGCTGGAACTGTCCCCACACTGTCCCCTGCTGGAACTGTCCCCACACTGTCCCCTGCTGGAACTGTCCCCACACTGTCCCCTGCTGGAACTGTCCCCCACACTGTCCCCTGCTGGAACTGTCCCCACACTGTCCCCTGCTGGAACTGTCCCCTGCTGGAACTGTCCCCACACTGTCCCCTGCTGGAACTGTCCCCACACTGTCCCCTGCTGGAACTGTCCCCCACACTGTCCCCTGCTGGAACTGTCCCCACACTGTCCCCTGCTGGAACTGTCCCCCACACTGTCCCCTGCTGGAACTGTCCCCACACTGTCCCCTGCTGGAACTGTCCCCACACTGTCCCCTGCTGGAACTGTCCCCACACTGTCCCCTGCTGGAACTGTCCCCACACTGTCCCCTGCTGGAACTGTCCCCACACTGTCCCCTGCTGGAACTGTCCCCACACTGTCCCCTGCTGGAACTGTCCCCACACTGTCCCCTGCTGGAACTGTCCCCACACTGTCCCCTGCTGGAACTGTCCCCCACTGTCCCCTGCTGGAACTGTCCCCACACTGTCCCCTGCTGGAACTGTCCCCACACTGTCCCCTGCTGGAACTGTCCCCACACTGTCCCCTGCTGGAACTGTCCCCTGCTGGAACTGTCCCCCACACTGTCCCCTGCTGGAACTGTCCCCACACTGTCCCCTGCTGGAACTGTCCCCACACTGTCCCCTGCTGGAACTGTCCCCTGCTGGAACTGTCCCCACACTGTCCCCTGCTGGAACTGTCCCCACACTGTCCCCTGCTGGAACTGTCCCCACACTGTCCCCTGCTGGAACTGTCCCCACACTGCTGGAACTGTCCCCCACACTGTCCCCTGCTGGAACTGTCCCCTGCTGGAACTGTCCCCCACACTGTCCCCTGCTGGAACTGTCCCCACACTGTCCCCTGCTGGAACTGTCTCCCTGGAACTGTCCCCCACACTGTCCCCTGCTGGAACTGTCCCCTGCTGGAACTGTCCCCCACACTGTCCCCTGCTGGAACTGTCCCCACACTGTCCCCTGCTGGAACTGTCCCCACACTGTCCCCTGCTGGACTGTCCCCTGCTGGAACTGTCCCCACACTGTCCCCTGCTGGAACTGTCCCCTGCTGGAACTGTCCCCACACTGTCCCCTGCTGGAACTGTCCCCACACTGTCCCCTGCTGAACTGTCCCCTGCTGGAACTGTCCCCTGCTGGAACTGTCCCCACACTGTCCCCTGCTGGAACTGTCCCCACACTGTCCCCTGCTGGAACTGTCCCCACACTGTCCCCTGCTGAACTGTCCCCCACACTGTCCCCTGCTGGAACTGTCCCCACACTGTCCCCTGCTGGAACTGTCCCCACACTGTCCCCTGCTGGAACTGTCCCCCACACTGTCCCCTGCTGGAACTGTCCCCACACTGTCCCCTGCTGGAACTGTCCCCACACTGTCCCCTGCTGGAACTGTCCCCACACTGTCCCCTGCTGGAACTGTCCCCTGCTGGAACTGTCCCCACACTGTCCCCTGCTGGAACTGTCCCCACACTGTCCCCTGCTGGAACTGTCCCCACACTGTCCCCTGCTGGAACTGTCCCCACACTGTCCCCTGCTGGAACTGTCCCCCAACTGTCCCCTGCTGGAACTGTCCCCACACTGTCCCCTGCTGGAACTGTCCCCACACTGTCCCCTGCTGGAACTGTCCCCACACTGTCCCCTGCTGGAACTGTCCCCCCACTGTCCCCTGCTGGAACTGTCCCCCACACTGTCCCCTGCTGGAACTGTCCCCCACACTGTCCCCTGCTGGAACTGTCCCCACACACTGTCCCCTGCTGGAACTGTCCCCCACACTGTCCCCTGCTGGAACTGTCCCCCACACTGTCCCCTGCTGGAACTGTCCCCACACTGTCCCCTGCTGGAACTGTCCCCCACACTGTCCCCTGCTGGAACTGTCCCCCACACTGTCCCCTGCTGGAACTGTCCCCACACTGTCCCCTGCTGGAACTGTCCCCCACACTGTCCCCTGCTGGAACTGTCCCCCACACTGTCCCCTGCTGGAACTGTCCCCCACACTGTCCCCTGCTGGAACTGTCCCCCACACTGTCCCCTGCTGGAACTGTCCCCACACTGTCCCCTGCTGGAACTGTCCCCACACTGTCCCCTGCTGGAACTGTCCCCCACACTGTCCCCTGTCTGGAACTGTCCCCTGCTGGAACTGTCCCCTGCTGGAACTGTCCCCCACACTGTCCCCTGCTGGAACTGTCCCCACACTGTCCCCTGCTGGAACTGTCCCCACAACTGTCCCCTGCTGGAACTGTCCCCCACACTGTCCCCTGCTGGAACTGTCCCCCACACTGTCCCCTGCTGGAACTGTCCCCACACTGTCCCCTGCTGGAACTGTCCCCACACTGTCCCCTGCTGGAACTGTCCCCACACTGTCCCCTGCTGGAACTGTCCCCACACTGTCCCCTGCTGGAACTGTCCCCCACACTGTCCCCTGCTGGAACTGTCCCCCACACTGTCCCCTGCTGGAACTGTCCCCCACACTGTCCCCTGCTGGAACTGTCCCCACACTGTCCCCTGCTGGAACTGTCCCCACACTGTCCCCTGCTGGAACTGTCCCCCACACTGTCCCCTGCTGGAACTGTCCCCACACTGTCCCCTGCTGGAACTGTCCCCACACTGTCCCCTGCTGGAACTGTCCCCACACTGTCCCCTGCTGGAACTGTCCCCCACTGTCCCCTGCTGGAACTGTCCCCACACTGTCCCCTGCTGGAACTGTCCCCACACTGTCCCCTGCTGGAACTGTCCCCACACTGTCCCCTGCTGGAACTGTCCCCCACACTGTCCCCTGCTGGAACTGTCCCCCACACTGTCCCCTGCTGGAACTGTCCCCACACTGTCCCCTGCTGGAACTGTCCCCTGCTGGAACTGTCCCCACACTGTCCCCTGCTGGAACTGTCCCCACACTGTCCCTGCTGGAACTGTCCCCCACACTGTCCCCTGCTGGAACTGTCCCCCACACTGTCCCCTGCTGGAACTGTCCCCCACACTGTCCCCTGCTGGAACTGTCCCCACACTGTCCCCTGCTGGAACTGTCCCCCACACTGTCCCCTGCTGGAACTGTCCCCACACTGTCCCCTGCTGGAACTGTCCCCACACTGTCCCCTGCTGGAACTGTCCCCACACTGTCCCCTGCTGGAACTGTCCCCCACACTGTCCCCTGCTGGAACTGTCCCCCACACTGTCCCCTGCTGGAACTGTCCCCCACACTGTCCCCTGCTGGAACTGTCCCCCACACTGTCCCCTGCTGGAACTGTCCCCACACTGTCCCCTGCTGGAACTGTCCCCACACTGTCCCCTGCTGGAACTGTCCCCACACTGTCCCCTGCTGGAACTGTCCCCTGCTGGAACTGTCCCCACACTGTCCCCTGCTGGAACTGTCCCCACACTGTCCCCTGCTGGAACTGTCCCCCACTGTCCCCTGCTGGAACTGTCCCCCCAACTGTCCCCACACTGTCCCCTGCTGGAACTGTCCCCTGTCCCCTGCTGGAACTGTCCCCACACTGTCCCCTGCTGGAACTGTCCCCTGCTGAACTGTCCCCACACTGTCACCTGCTGGAACTGTCCCCTGCTGGAACTGTCCCCCACACTGTCCCCTGCTGGAACTGTCCCCACACTGTCCCCTGCTGGAACTGTCCCCCCAACTGTCCCCTGCACTGTCCCCTGCTGGAACTGTCCCCTGCTGGAACTGTCCCCACACACTGTCCCCTGCTGGAACTGTCCCCACACTGTCCCCTGCTGGAACTGTCCCCACACTGTCCCCTGCTGGAACTGTCCCCCCAACTGTCCCCCCACTGTCCCCTGCTGGAACTGTCCCCTGCTGGAACTGTCCCCCACACTGTCCCCTGCTGGAACTGTCCCCACACTGTCCCCTGCTGGAACTGTCCCCCACTGTCCCCTGCTGGAACTGTCCCCACACTGTCCCCTGCTGGAACTGTCCCCCACACTGTCCCCTGCTGGAACTGTCCCCACACTGTCCCCTGCTGGAACTGTCCCCCACACTGTCCCCTGCTGGAACTGTCCCCACACTGTCCCCTGCTGGAACTGTCCCCACACTGTCCCCTGCTGGAACTGTCCCCCACACTGTCCCCTGCTGGAACTGTCCCCCACACTGTCCCCTGCTGGAACTGTCCCCACACTGTCCCCTGCTGGAACTGTCCCCACACTGTCCCCTGCTGGAACTGTCCCCACACTGTCCCCTGCTGGAACTGTCCCCTGCTGGAACTGTCCCCACACTGTCCCCTGCTGGAACTGTCCCCTGCTGGAACTGTCCCCACACTGTCCCCTGCTGGAACTGTCCCCTGCAACTGTCCCCTGCTGGAACTGTCCCCACACTGTCCCCTGCTGGAACTGTCCCCACACTGTCCCCTGCTGGAACTGTCCCCTGCTGGAACTGTCCCCACACTGTCCCCTGCTGGAACTGTCCCCTGCTGGAACTGTCCCCACACTGTCCCCTGCTGGACTGTCCCCTGCACTGTCCCCTGCTGGAACTGTCCCCCACACTGTCCCCTGCTGGAACTGTCCCCCACACTGTCCCCTGCTGGAACTGTCCCCACACACTGTCCCCTGCTGGAACTGTCCCCCACACTGTCCCCTGCTGGAACTGTCCCCCACACTGTCCCCTGCTGGAACTGTCCCCCACACTGTCCCCTGCTGGAACTGTCCCCACACTGTCCCCTGCTGGAACTGTCCCCTGCTGGAACTGTCCCCACACTGTCCCCTGCTGGAACTGTCCCCACACTGTCCCCTGCTGGAACTGTCCCCTGCTGGAACTGTCCCCACACTGTCCCCTGCTGGAACTGTCCCCCACACTGTCCCCTGCTGGAACTGTCCCCACACACTGTCCCCTGCTGGAACTGTCCCCCCACTGTCCCCTGCTGGAACTGTCCCCCCACTGTCCCCTGCTGGAACTGTCCCACACTGTCCCCTGCTGGAACTGTCCCCCACTGTCCCCTGCTGGAACTGTCCCCTGCTGGAACTGTCCCCCACACTGTCCCCTGCTGGAACTGTCCCCACACTGTCCCCTGCTGGAACTGTCCCCACACTGTCCCCTGCTGGAACTGTCCCCCACACTGTCCCCTGCTGGAACTGTCCCCACACTGTCCCCTGCTGGAACTGTCCCCCACACTGTCCCCTGCTGGAACTGTCCCCCACACTGTCCCCTGCTGGAACTGTCCCCACACTGTCCCCTGCTGGAACTGTCCCCACACTGTCCCCTGCTGGAACTGTCCCCACACTGTCCCCTGCTGGAACTGTCCCCTGCTGGAACTGTCCCCACACTGTCCCCTGCTGGAACTGTCCCCACACTGTCCCCTGCTGGAACTGTCCCCCACACTGTCCCCTGCTGGAACTGTCCCCACACTGTCCCCTGCTGGAACTGTCCCCTGCTGGAACTGTCCCCACACTGTCCCCTGCTGGAACTGTCCCCTGCTGGAACTGTCCCCACACTGTCCCTGCTGGAACTGTCCCCTGCTGGAACTGTCCCCCACACTGTCCCCTGCTGGAACTGTCCCCTGCTGGAACTGTCCCCCACACTGTCCCCTGCTGGAACTGTCCCCCCACTGTCCCCTGCTGGAACTGTCCCCCACACTGTCCCCTGCTGGAACTGTCCCCCACACTGTCCCCTGCTGGAACTGTCCCCCACACTGTCCCCTGCTGGAACTGTCCCCACACTGTCCCCTGCTGGAACTGTCCCCCCACTGTCCCTGCTGGAACTGTCCCCACACTGTCCCCTGCTGGAACTGTCCCCCACACTGTCCCCTGCTGGAACTGTCCCTGCTGGAACTGTCCCCTGCTGGAACTGTCCCCCCACTGTCCCCTGCTGGAACTGTCCCCACACTGTCCCCTGCTGGAACTGTCCCCCACACTGTCCCCTGCTGGAACTGTCCCCTGCTGGAACTGTCCCCTGCTGGAACTGTCCCCCACACTGTCCCCTGCTGGAACTGTCCCCCACTGTCCCTGCTGGAACTGTCCCCACACTGTCCCCTGCTGGAACTGTCCCCCACACTGTCCCCTGCTGGAACTGTCCCCCACACTGTCCCCTGCTGGAACTGTCCCCCCACTGTCCCCTGCTGGAACTGTCCCCACACTGTCCCCTGCTGGAACTGTCCCCACACTGTCCCCTGCTGGAACTGTCCCCCACACTGTCCCCTGCTGGAACTGTCCCCACACTGTCCCCTGCTGGAACTGTCCCCACACTGTCCCCTGCTGGAACTGTCCCCCACACTGTCCCTGCTGGAACTGTCCCCCACACTGTCCCCTGCTGGAACTGTCCCCACACTGTCCCCTGCTGGAACTGTCCCCACACTGTCCCCTGCTGGAACTGTCCCCACACTGTCCCCTGCTGGAACTGTCCCCCACACTGTCCCCTGCTGGAACTGTCCCCACACACTGTCCCCTCCCCTGCTGGAACTGTCCCCACACTGTCCCCTGCTGGAACTGTCCCCACACTGTCCCCTGCTGGAACTGTCCCCCACTGTCCCCTGCTGGAACTGTCCCCCACACTGTCCCCTGCTGGAACTGTCCCCCACACTGTCCCCTGCTGGAACTGTCCCCACACTGTCCCCTGCTGGAACTGTCCCCACACTGTCCCCTGCTGGAACTGTCCCCCACACTGTCCCCTGCTGGAACTGTCCCCCACACTGTCCCCTGCTGGAACTGTCCCCTGCTGGAACTGTCCCCCACACTGTCCCCTGCTGGAACTGTCCCCACACTGTCCCCTGCTGGAACTGTCCCCCACACTGTCCCCTGCTGGAACTGTCCCCACACTGTCCCCTGCTGGAACTGTCCCCACACTGTCCCCTGCTGGAACTGTCCCCACACTGTCCCCTGCTGGAACTGTCCCCCACACTGTCCCCTGCTGGAACTGTCCCCCACACTGTCCCCTGCTGGAACTGTCCCCCACACTGTCCCCTGCTGGAACTGTCCCCACACTGTCCCCTGCTGGAACTGTCCCACACTGTCCCCTGCTGGAACTGTCCCCACACTGTCCCCTGCTGGAACTGTCCCCACACTGTCCCCTGCTGGAACTGTCCCCACACTGTCCCCTGCTGGAACTGTCCCCACACTGTCCCCTGCTGGAACTGTCCCCACACTGTCCCCTGCTGGAACTGTCCCCCACACTGTCCCCTGCTGGAACTGTCCCCCACACTGTCCCCTGCTGGAACTGTCCCCACACTGTCCCCTGCTGGAACTGTCCCCACACTGTCCCCTGCTGGAACTGTCCCCACACTGTCCCCTGCTGGAACTGTCCCCCACACTGTCCCCTGCTGGAACTGTCCCCACACTGTCCCCTGCTGGAACTGTCCCCCACACTGTCCCCTGCTGGAACTGTCCCCTGCTGGAACTGTCCCCACACTGTCCCCTGCTGGAACTGTCCCCACACTGTCCCCTGCTGGAACTGTCCCCACACTGTCCCCTGCTGGAACTGTCCCCACACTGTCCCCTGCTGGAACTGTCCCCTGCTGGAACTGTCCCCACACTGTCCCCTGCTGGAACTGTCCCCACACTGTCCCCTGCTGGAACTGTCCCCACACACTGTCCCCTGCTGGAACTGTCCCCACACTGTCCCCTGCTGGAACTGTCCCCTGCTGGAACTGTCCCCACACTGTCCCCTGCTGGAACTGTCCCCCACACTGTCCCCTGCTGGAACTGTCCCCTGCTGGAACTGTCCCCCACACTGTCCCCTGCTGGAACTGTCCCCACACTGTCCCCTGCTGGAACTGTCCCCTGCTGGAACTGTCCCCCCACTGTCCCCTGCTGGAACTGTCCCCTGCTGTGACTGTCCCCACACTGTCCCCTGCTGGAACTGTCCCCTGCTGGAACTGTCCCCACACTGTCCCCTGCTGGAACTGTCCCCCCTGCTGGAACTGTCCCCCTGCTGGAACTGTCCCCTGCTGGAACTGTCCCCACACTGTCCCCTGCTGGAACTGTCCCCCACACTGTCCCCTGCTGGAACTCTCCCCACATTGTCCCCCTGCTGGAACTGTCCCCCCACACTGTCCCCTGCTGGAACTGTCCTCCACACGCCCTGCTGGAACTGTCCCCCACACTGTCCCCTGCTGGAACTGTCCCCACACTGTCCCCTGCTGGAACTGTCCCCCACACTGTCCCCTGCTGGAACTGTCCCCCCACTGTCCCCTGCTGGAACTGTCCCCACACTGTCCCCTGCTGGAACTGTCCCCCACACTGTCCCCTGCTGGAACTGTCCCCACACTGTCCCCTGCTGGAACTGTCCCCACACTGTCCCCTGCTGAACTGTCCCCTGCTGGAACTGTCCCCACACTGTCCCCTGCTGGAACTGTCCCCCACTGTCCCCTGCTGGAACTGTCCCCCACTGTCCCCTGCTGGAACTGTCCCCACACTGTCCCCTGCTGGAACTGTCCCCACACTGTCCCCTGCTGGAACTGTCCCCACACTGTCCCCTGCTGGAACTGTCCCCCACACTGTCCCCTGCTGGAACTGTCCCCACACTGTCCCCTGCTGGAACTGTCCCACACTGTCCCCTGCTGGAACTGTCCCCCACACTGTCCCCTGCTGGAACTGTCCCCACACTGTCCCCTGCTGGAACTGTCCCCACACTGTCCCCTGCTGGAACTGTCCCCTGCTGGAACTGTCCCCCACACTGTCCCTGCTGGAACTGTCCCACACTGTCCCCTGCTGGAACTGTCCCCACACTGTCCCCTGCTGAACTGTCCCCACACTGTCCCCTGCTGGAACTGTCCCCACACTGTCCCCTGCTGGAACTGTCCCCACAGTGTCCCCTGCTGCAGTGTGTGTGAATAACGGCATCCCGGCGTCCCTCCGCTCACCAGACACAGCTCAGTTATAACAACAGAGGACTGTGGCGGGCGCAGTACACCAGCCCACAACACATCATGGTGTTACCGGGTGAGAACACCTCCATATTAACCTCCGGGCTGCTGGCCGGGTCTTAATCTCAGCCATTTATGTAAGTACAATCTTTTTTAAAACAGTGGGTGTCCGGCGGTGCCCAGGTCTCTCCCCACCCACCACCACCCCTCCCATTCCTCCCCTCCACACTTACACCCTCCCCATCATTCCTCTCACACACCCCCGGCTCGCCCCCATCACTGTAACCATTTTCACTGCACATTACATCACTGTAGTCAAAAGGTTGTGCCCGGGACGCTGAGCACAATGCTCAGATGTTCTGAGCAGTCACTGACATGTTCAATATTTAGATGTATGCTAAACTCTACGGACTTTGGGTTGCACATTTCACATCCAGCGACTTCGTGCTTTGGGCGTGGAAGCCAATTACCCTTCAGGGGTGGTACAGGGCCGGCCCCGACCACCCTATGAGAAATTCCACTTCAAGAGTGGCACAGGGTCTACCCCATCCACCCTATGATACTCCCCCATACAATCACCAGTCACCATGCAAAGTTGGGTGAGACTAGCCCCAAGCATCGGGCTTCCAGCCTTGGACAGACGGGCTTTCTCTTTTAACCATAAATGGGTACCGGTTGTGCCCAGGTCTCTGTTGCTTTCTCTCCCTCCTTTTTCATATGTCCCTTCCTTCCATTATCTTGCCCCAGTTTCTCCAGTTTGCTCTTGGAGGCAATGTTCCTCTCTCCGCTTCTCTCTCTCTCCTCCGTCCAATTCTCTTTGCTTCAAATCCATTCTCTCTCTTCCAGTAGGGAAAACATCCCCGAAAACGGCGAATCATCGTTTAATCAACATTATTGACGTTAATTCAATGTCGATACCAGCAAACAAATCCATTGTTAACACTATAGACAACCAAACCCACATTTCAGGCTTCATGGGCGTCGTTGGTTGTCGCAATAGGAGACAATCCTACTTAAAGAAGGGCATAGGGGTAGACACCCAACACCAGAATGACATTCGTCGTACAATGACAATTCGCCATGAAAAGTTGAGTGGTTGCCAACCAACATGGAGGATCTGTACCAACATCAAGACAACATACCAACTGTCTTGTTGTCACGCGAGTTCTGTATCCCCAGAATTCGCCGAGAGTAAACCTACCGCTTCACTGTAGCTGTATTTAGTGACTGTATGACCTGTGTTACGGTGCCCTCTCCTATCTCTTTCATTGCCAGCTATAAGAGTCATATCGACTCTCCCTACAGGGAGAAACTTACATTATAAGTCTGTAGGTAAGGGGAAAGAGGCGCCCGGATATAAATGAAAGAGTATCCCCTACTGCAGATATGACGTTTTGGAATGGACGCTAGCCGTGTGCGGATTGGATGACTCGGGTCACGGGTGACCAATTAGAGCCCACCGTGACGTCACCGAGTGTCCCGGGCGGCGCCAACGTCAGATTTGGCCTGACAGCGAAGGGGAGAGGACACTCCTCTGTCAGCTCTCAAGGATTGGAGGCTAAACAGGCCTTTCTCAGTGGATTAGAGCTAGCCATCGCAGCCCACCTTATATATAGGAGGCCCCGCGCTTCTGGGAAGCAAAAAGGAACCAAGTTGAGTGGGCAGAGAAGTGCCAAACTTGGAGAATTGTCGGTGACGACGCTGGGCGGCGACGCGTGACGTTGAGGGCCTGAAAGGCGTGGCGGGCAGGCATAGCTGTGACCGGGTCACATCCACTGAGGTTGTTAGAGGGACGACACCATTCCTAGGGCGAGGAGCAACGCCTCGTGGAAGGAACGTGTGGGTGAATATGGTGATTAGCTCAGCGCCCATTGATGGACCAGGATTGGGATAGCTGAACCCCAGGGATTGGAGCGGCGAAGACGCGAAGGCTTCACGACACCTGAGGACCTGTGGGAACGTTCCTGGATCACCGAGGATCGACTCAGGAAGCATAGGACCCTCACACCATCGAGGGACAGGCGTCGTGAGCCAAGGATTGTTAAGGTAGATCATTTTCCCTCCCATTACCCCTTTGTGAGAGTAGGCTAGATAGGCCATTATATTCACTTATATATGTGGAAATAGGATATTAAGGCTTTAGTAGCAGAATATGCTGCAGGGCAGCTTATGTCCAGGACTGTCAGAGAGGACAGTGTGTGTGGATGGCAGGACAGTGAAGAAGAGGAGCCGACGTGGTGAAGAGGCCCTTCTGTGTGAGAGTGTGTGACTCCTGTCTTTCTGCCCAGTTGAAGGAGCCTGGAGAACGTGAGAGAAGAGTTGCTGACAATCTCCAGAGTTATTATTATTATTTTCATTTCCTTGTATCACTTGTAATCATAATGTGTGATCATGTAATTCGTGTCAGTAAATTCACACATTTTACTATTGTGTTTAAGTGTGCCTCCATTGCAAAATTTCTCTACTGAGCATACACGAGGGTTATCATAGTACCATTTAGGGGACATCACGTTCCCTATAGAATTTCTTATTGTCTTGGGAGTAGCAACACTCTGGCAACAGACAACATATATACACCCACTGAACTGCATCGCTGGGGTGCAGATATAATAACCCAGCTGGCGACCTTGTTGAGGAAAAGATAGAGAAGACAGGCGGGAAAGGAGTTCCTGCAACCTTTTGTCCGGCAGGCAAGACTCAGGGGAGTTACTGTTATAAGGTGAGCCTGAGTCTTCCTTCACTCCTCCACGGGTCTAGGCCGGAATTGCTGATAGCAGTTACCCCATGGTTGACCGAAGGGCTTCCAGGGTGAATCAGTGGCACCCCTTCAGTGGTGGAAGCAAAGACCTGCGGAGGTGGGCATTGCTGGTCCTCTCCTGTGGGACCAAGGAGACTCCGGTGAATCCCGGGAGTCGGAGGGGCTGAGTATTCGGCCTTTTGAGCCCCTAGCAGCCGAGTGCTAGCAGAGCCCCGGCCCACCCCCGTGACACCTGCTAGCTTCCCACCAGCTGGTACCATACTGTATGACCTGGTAGCTTCCCACCAGCTGGTACCATACTGTATGTCCTGGTAGCTTCCCACCAGCTGGTACCATACTGTATGACCTGGTAGCTTCCCACCAGCTGGTACCATACTGTATGACCTGGTAGCTTCCCACCAGCTGGTACCATACTGTATGTCCTGGTAGCTTCCCACCAGCTGGTACCATACTGTATGACCTGGTAGCTTCCCACCAGCTGGCACCATACTGTATGACCTGGTAGCTTCCCACCAGCTGGCACCATACTGTATGACCTGGTAGCTTCCCACCAGCTGGCACCATACTGTATGACCTGGTAGCTTCCCACCAGCTGGTACCATACTGTATGACCTGGTAGCTTCCCACCAGCTGGTACCATACTGTATGACCTGGTAGCTTCCCACCAGCTGGCACCATACTGTATGACCTGGTAGCTTCCCACCAGCTGGCACCATACTGTATGACCTGGTAGCTTCCCACCAGCTGGTACCATACTGTATGACCTGGTAGCTTCCCACCAGCTGGTACCGTCAACAAACACCTTTTACTTATAGTCACTTATAAGATCACGAATCAATATTAGCCGAGAAATGTGGATAAAGTTTGTACTAATAGCACTTAGCTTAGTATATTAGTTTATAATATACATTATATTATATATAAATACAATATTCTTTATGTTTATATTAATATAAATATAATATACTTTATGTTTATATTATTTTATATTTTATATTATCACTTAGGATTAAAATATTTAAACTGATATTGATATGCGATAGTACTTATCTATACATAATCCTCTAGGGACATTTAAGACTTCTAAATCCTCAATGTATTTATCCTGGTCATCTTCCTCCTCAATTAAGTCTTGCTGATGGGCAAGTCTTACGTTACAGTTAAATTCAGTATTTAACATTATTTGATATTTTGTATTGTTTGGTAGATAGTTAATACTTTAAACTGTAACACTAGGATTGGTAGATATATTCTACCCGAGACTCGTAGTATCTACCGTGGTATTTATGAGCTCCCTGACCTCGTGCTCTCAACCTCACTTGTCACTCAAATTAACTATAACTGATGAAAAAAAACACACTTCAACCATGTTAATAAATTTCTTTAAATGAGATTCCAGACAGATTTTGAGTTCATTAAAACCTCTTTCAGGAAACATTAGCTGAGTCGAGCCAAGTCCTGATGGGAGATTATTTACTAGTGTGTGTGTGTGTAGTGTCTTCACTCACCTTGCTGCCCAAACTTAATGAAAAGTAGCACCTAATAATGAAGAATTTTCTGACGTCTAACTTGAGTGAACAAAGTTGAAGGAAATGCTAACTTACCTGCTGAATGTGACACAGTTCCCGACGCTGTGCCCCTAAGAATCACCACTCTGCCCACCTACCTGAAACAAACACAGACACATTTCTATGTATAACCCGTGAATGTAAAGGAGCAGAATCTATTCACAAGGCATATTTAAATTCCATATAATTATAAAAAGGCTTATAATTAAAATACAACTGAAAAATACAGGAGCAGCGCTGTATGCTGAAGTCCCTCAAAGGGCCCAAATTCTTCATAATAATATACAATTTACATTACATCCATTAGCCAAGATATGGAAGTCTTTCTGAACCATTTTTACAACATGAATACAATATTATAGTTTGTTTAGGAAGGGTCTTCCTGTACTAAATTTATATATACATATTTATTGTTACAGTGGTGAAGGGCAGGGGAGGTGGTGAAGGTAGGGAAGGGGTGAAGGGTAGGGGAGGTGATGAAGGGTAGGGAAGGTGGTGAAGGGTAGGGGAGGTGGTGAAGGGTAGGGAAGTGGTGAAGGGTAGGGAAGGTGGTGAAGGGTAGGGAGGTGGTGAAGGGTAGGGGAGGTGGTGAAGGGTAGGGAGGTGGTGAAGGGTAGGGAAGGTGGTGAAGGGTAGGGGAGGTGGTGAAGGGTAGGGAAGGTGGTGAAGGGTAGGGGAGGTGATGAAGGGTAGGGA